>WNNJ02000912.1:0-171411 GCA_012934845.2 Pomphorhynchus laevis | reverse complement strand
ATATTATATTAATATTATATAATATTAATATTATATCTATAGTTTATAAATTTAATAAGTTAATGATTGTTTGAATATGTAACCTGAATTTTTCAAAATAAAGGTTGTAAACTTTTTCAAAGTATCACCTACTTCCCATAGTCGTTTAATGAAGAACAAATACGAATCTGAAAATACAATTTTTAACTTGTCCGTTCTTAAATAAAGTGGCACGAATTAAACTAATGTTCAAGGGAATACATAAATATTCTACTCAAGTTCTGAATTTTAAATTGTAATCGTCGTTTGTAATCATCATATAACTAATGGAAATTATCGATTCTAATGGAAATTATAATGGAAAATGTATAATGGAAATTTTTGATCGATTTTCAGCTAAATGTTTAACTATTTTTAACTTATGGCATTCTATAATTAGCTCGCAATATCATAAGCTAGCAATATCATATTAGCTAGCTCATATCATAAATCATAATGAATTACATTCTGCCACTAAATTTGAAAAACCAAAAATTATTCCAATGTATAAATGCTAAACAAATAAGCTAACAACGAAATACTTCTATAATTATAATTATTTCATACAAGTCTTGCTAGTTTTTAAATTAATTTTAAATAGCTTTAAATTTTATAGCTTTAACATAATACGTCGTAAGCTTATAACTAAATTGTATCAAAGCACAATGCATTATATTAGCAGACGTAATGCATTATATTATATTAATTACGGAAAATAATCTAAAAATAATCTCAAATAATCTACAATTAAAAATTTAAGACAATATTGCAGAACTGGCAATTTGTATAAATGTCACATGCAATATTAATTATGATTAATATAAGGTAACATAATTTATGTTTACATAAATTTATAAATTTATTAATCTACTCGGTCGGCAAGTAGCTTTTTATCAGCGTCGAGTTATCTTAAACTTTAATTATCTTAAATAATTAAGATATTATTAATTACATTAACGAAATAATTTACCATAATAATACCTAAGACGCAGTTTGACGAAAATTCCAGTGTGATGACGAAGATTAAAATTTAATATTAAAAAATAAAAAAATATTTATTTTAAATTTATTAAATTAAATATATTAGTTATAATTAATATAAATATTACAATATCTCACAACCTCAAGAAATATAATATTATTACAAAATCATATTAAAATATCTCACAACCTTTCTTGAGGTTGTCCATCAACCTCAAAAAAGCTTAATTTATAGCAAAGAAGAAACAAATTGATTTGTTACTCTCAAATTAAATTATGTTATAAATTTGTTATTCACTCATAAAAAATAGAGAATGAATATAATCTTTATTGAAATAGAATTTTCGAAAGAATTTTGTCATCAAGACAAAATTATAAAAGCAGTTTTAAAAAATTTCTAGTTATATGGTGATTATCATATCGAAGAAGTTTAATGATTAGTTGTGCCCCACTTTCCATCAAAACATCAAATTGAAATTCACAATAAACAACAAAATAAACAAAAATGAACCAAAGCAATAACAACGACAAAAATTAATTCAAAACAAATAAAGTACGAGTAAATCAAATCAAATACGAGTAAACTACAAACTACAATTCCAAAATATTTATTAAATTAATATCGGGTTTATTATTACGCGTCAAATTATTGATTATTAAAAACAATTATTATAATAATTGAATATAATACACTGTACAAATTATATTATATATTATATTATATATTATATATATTATATTTAATATAATATATATTATAATCGTATAAACAACATTTAGAATGCACTACCTGAGGAAATTGCTTGTGTCTCCAGCTATTGACATTTCAAACTTCAAGAGAGGAAATGAATTCATAACAGCTCAAACCACTAATCCGTGTTGAACTACCCATTCGGCTAATTACATTCTACATTTCATTTTTTATTTATTTGTATTTTTTAATATCAACAGTGAATAGTCTGAACAGCCATTTGAGGCTTTGTATTGTACTCGATAATAATCGTTTAAATATAAACTGTAGATATACTTACAGTGTAATCTTGGCCATATCGATTTAATGCAATGTCGAGAGTATATGTACTGGCATCATGATGAGGTCTTAGTTTATCCTGAAATGCTTTATCGTACCTGACTACAAAGCTCAAAGGTGCTCGCAATGGCTAAACGAACATTTTTACTATAAAATATTGATTGAATGCTTTACATACGTTGCTATGATAACCCAAGAATATTCGCTTCTGAACCGGTTCGATATAGCTAGCAAGGAAATGCATCCAGTGATCTTGCCATTCAAGCTGTTTCATATGTATATCGTCGGTTGGTACATTTTCATAACCTCCCGGAATTCTCTCGTCCTAATAATTACTTGCAGTTAAATATCTAAGACTGTTAATCAAACCTGATGTTTTCCTAATGACCACATATTACTGGCTTCGCATGTATTAATCATTTCCACTGCAAATTTTTCGGAAAACAACGGAAACCAAAATACATCTGGACATGGCTGTAATAAAAATCAATTTATATCAAGTCAATAGAAATATTATAATACAAACAAATAGTCATATTTTAAAGATAATTCAACATTATTTTTGATATCCAAAACGTTAAATATCACACGCAAATTGACAATTATTTAAATAAAGTCGCATAACTCGAGCAACAGAACGAAACTTCAACAGAATTGTATTGCTAATAAAGCTGTGATAGTTGCAATCTCGTTTATTTTTGATACAAAAATTCTAATAGGTAGAATATATGAAAATTCGTGAAAGTATCAGAGATTAAATGAGGTAGCATTGAACTTAAGGCTATCAATCAAAGAAATTTTATCATAAATTTGACTGTTCTATCTACTTTTTTGATGATATGCAATCTGTTTTTTATTTATAATTGTTTATACATTTTACCTAGAAGCGACTACTAAATAAATGTTGGATCGATTTTGTAGTTTGCAATTAAATTATTTGCTTATTATTTTAATTTTAACTAAAAAATTTTATTTGCTTATGAAAAATAAAAATATAACTTTCGATTATTATTTTGATTATTATTGCCACTATTATTTTAAAATAATTGAAATAATTATGAATAATTAAATAAAATAATTATATATTATTAATTATATAATTATTATAAATGATTATATAATATTATATAATCATTATTATATTAATATTATTTGCATCTTTTATTTAAGACTAAATTCTTAAACGTTGATCATGATTTAGCCAATTCTCCTGTGTACCTGCAAAACAGTTGGAGATCACCGTCAAATGTGAAATGTCCATTGATATGGAGGTTATCTATTCATGGGTTTCATGATAACTACTGTCGCCGACTTCTCGCTTGTCATCGCCGTGATTCTTCTTGTATATGCCGCTTCTTCATGTGATGCCTTGCTCCATGCTCTAGCCTGCCCTCACCTCAGTCTTATGTCACTTCAAGAGATTAATGATCTTCGTCATTGATCAACAAACGACGCATGAAGAAGACAATCTGTATACTTCAAATTTTGTAGATTCTGACTAATTTTCTATTTTATAATTATTTGCCCAGCCGAAAGGCGGAACGAGAAATAAAAGTCTGTATTATTTCCCGTTGTAATAACTCTTATTAATAATTATTATTAATTATATAATTATTATTATAATAATTATATTATAATAGCTTCAGAAGTAAACAACAAGGTAGATAGGTGGTGTGACCTTATAGACAAATTAAGTGGCATTGCAGAAGCTGATGGACATGTCGCTTACACCTTGTTCACCAAATCTACGCAATTAAACTGGTCATTTCTTCAACGTACTTGTAAAACTGCTCAGGGGACATTTGACAGACTCCGCGATCGTATTTTCTCTAACTTATTACCCAACATACGCGGAATTTCTCATATAGATATGACTTTAGCCGCATTCTTATTGTTGCCAGCAAAATTTGGTGGTTTAGGTTTTGATGACCCGGTCGACTTATCAGAGAAAAGGTACGTCCAATCGATTCGATTGTGTGAACCTTTTCTGCAGGGCTTGATTGCGCAAGGATTGAATAAAGAGCAAGATAATATTCTAAGAGAAATCAGCATGGAAAGGGAAAATGATATTCGAATGAAGAGAAACGAAATGTTGAGATCGGTTGATGAGACTACAAAACAAGCGATAGAGGCGGCATCATGCACAGGAGCGTCAAGTTGGCTGATCACAAGGCCGCTAATGAGACGGGGTTTTTATCTGTCAAACCGATGTTTTAAGGATGCAATTGCAGCTCGATATGGGTGGTGTCCAAATGACACACCTGATAAGTGCAGCTGTGGGGCAGCGTTCACAACAATCCACATGCTATCGTGCAAGGTCGGTGGGGTACCTATTGTCCGGCATAACATAGTGAGGGATCTTATTGCCAGCATGGTCCGAGAAGCGAACTACCACGTGGAGATGGAGTGTATGCTACAGCCCGTTCCGGAATTGCACAAGTTTATGAATCATACAACTACGAGAGACAGATCAGCGCGTCTAGATTTTTCATGCTCAGGACTGCATGGAGACATTATGGAGCGGTCATTTTTTGACGTTTGTGTATTCAATAATTTTGCTCCATCGTATGCCTGTGGTTCAAGCTCATCCTTCAAATTTCATGAAAATCGCAAAATTTCAAAATACCAGGAACGAATAAAAGAAATTGATAACGGGTTATTCATTCCGTTGGCGTTTTCAACAAGCGGGGGAATAGGACCGGCAGCAGACTCTTTAATGAAAAGTATAGCGCGAAGGATATCAGCTAGAAAGTCTATTCCGTACCACGAAGTGATCAGCGACATGCGAGGCAAACTATCTATATGCTTAGCAAGGCTTGCCTCAACTTCTTATCGGGCAAGTAGGAGAGCACATATCGTGCTTGAACAGCGATGCGTCGAAGAAAGCTGACTTCAAAACATGTAGAGGCCCATTTGCGGGAACCCTTTTCAGTTGTAAACGTTTTATGAGTTAATAATAAATTTATTTATAAAAAATATATATATTATAATTATTATAATTATTATATAATTATTAACTAAATAAAATTAATTATTTAATTAAATAATTAAATGAATATGTAAGTCATTATATGTAAATAATTAATGTTAATAAATATAAACAAATTTAAATTTATAAAATTAAATGTTTCGCAATAGGTTATACGATAGATGGTTTACCTCCCGAATATAAAACTGAGATGAGTCAACATCTTCATTTTTCATATAAGTTTCAATCCATTTCTAAAACAAGGCAAAAATATAAAATCTTAAAATCTTAAAATTTATAAAAATAAAATCTTATAAATGAAACTTATACAATTTTTAATATAAAATGAATATAATATATTTATATAATTATTTATAATTATAAAACTGAATATGCAGAAGAAGTAAGAAACCTCCGGGGATTAATAAGTATGGTGATAGCGAAGTCTGCTAGCCTCTGTCTGAGAGAAGCTCGAACTTCATTAACTTTTACTGCAAAATAAGATAATCTCGAAGAGATTATAAATAATATAATGAATAACGATTGTAGTTTTTAAATAAAAATATTGTTTGAAACAAAATATTATTTATTATTTATAATTTTAATTATAATTACATATATATTGTATTTATATGTTTAATACTAATTAATTATTAATTAATAATTAATAATTATTGGAGCTGCATCAAAGGAAAGACGAAATTATGTTTGATATTTTTAAGCATCTTCAGAAAATTACTGAAGGTAATTTTTTGAAGATGCTAACAATTACATCAAACTGTTAAACTGTTCTAAAAGGTATGAACTGTTCTAAAAGGTATAAAACTGTTAAATTAAACTGTTCTAAAAGGTATGAAAAAAATTTGTTATTAAGATATTTATATTCTAAAAAATATATACTTCAGAAAATTCAATTTTCTGAAGATGGTAACAGAAGTTCGCGAAATATCAAAAATAATTTCGTATTTCCTTTGATCCAGCTCCAATAATTATTTATCAATAATAGATCAGTATCAACTATTTAAAATATTAATTAATTATTATTAATTCATTTAGCCTGTATAACGGTCCAGGATTTCTTATTGTTTATATAAATGCCGCATTTCGTAAGAAATCCTAAAGCGTTGTTTACTCAACACATTCGTGCATCAATATTATATATAATATTGATGTATATATAGTTGTGTCAGATCAGAATGAATTACGGTAAGTGATTTATATGTTCGTTGTTTAATTGTTGATCCGACATCACTTGACTTATGCAATATAAATCTCGTTCATTATTTTGCTCGTGTCGGGTATGTTAGCCTCGATTATCTCGATTGTTTTCATTATGTGGTTGGTATTCTCGATACAATATCTGCAGCTCCGTCGTTTTTAGCGCATTTATGTACAATATCGCATCCACGCGTTAGAGCTCGGACGTTCATTTGTCCGCCTGTATGTCAAATGTACATTTCCACGAATTTGCACTTGTAAATTACACCTTTACGTTTGCAATTATTTATCCCCTTTACTCTATATTTTGCCTCAGTTATCGATCTATCGAATATTTTTGTACTTTCCCTTTCAATATAGCATTTGCATATTCTATCACCACATGGTTTGCTGATGACGATGTAATCTTGCTGTGATTTATAGAATATATGTTTTATAGTACAGTTATTGTGAAAAGCGATATTCGGTAATACACAGATCGGTAATCAGTGTCTATACTTTTAACCGCTTGCACAATATAATGATTCAAGTTTTCGAATTCGGGATGATATGCGAATACTTTGTAAAAGTAACTACATATTTTTTCTTTGTTTTGTTTTGAGAGTGCATATTCTTTTGTTATGGATTTTACTGTTTCATGATTCTTTAAAATATTTATTCCATAGCCTCGCATGAAGTGTTCGTTGCTTAATTTCTTTAAATGTTTCTCGAATTTGTCATTTGGTTCGCAAATTTTTCGTATTCTCAAGAATTCGTTTTTAACGGCACCATCTTTAACTCGTCTGATAATACAACTCCGATTATTTGATTATCATCAAATTTTTTATTTAGTGTTGTCGTCCCACACTATATTGTGTTAACCTAGTCAATCTCGTAAACTAGATATACGTTATAAAGTTTATTGAGAAATAAACAACCAAGAATTTATTTTATAACGTTTCGCTTTCTAAAAGCTTCTTCAAATTGTATTTTATTTTTTCTCGACTAAGTAATTAATTAATTACTAATTAATTAATTAAGTAATTTTCTCGACTCTGTATTAGAAAATAATTTAGATACTCAATTTTCATCTGAGGAAACAAATCATTAGAGTGTATTTGGCCCGAAATATTTAAGATCAAAGAATAGGGGGTGAACCTTGATAACAGAGCAGTTCCTTTAGTAAGTGGTATATTGTCTTTTAATTAGCTTATAAACATCGAGTTTTAAAATTTTCTTACCTAATAACAATCTAAATTATAAAAAATAGTATTAAAAATAGTTAAAATTTTTAAAACCTATAAAAATTTTTGGTTTCTTATAAACATACAAGTTTGAGAGATTAATATACACACTTATTTCAATTTGATCGAACCCATCGAATAAGTATAACCAAAGCAGGAAGACGGAACAAGTAAAAATTTTCTTGATTACAACATCTTACAACGTTATAAAAAGAATTGATTATTAAAGTACTTACAATAAATAACATACAATCTAACAGATTTACACAAAGAGAAAAGATCTAAATAAGAAGAAGAAAAGATCTAAAAGATTTACACAAAGAGAAAAGATCTAAATAAGAAGAAGAAAAGGATCTGCAAACTTCAGATCGCTGCGCTCACAAAGATCGCTGTTCAAGCAAATTACAACCTTAAACACACAATCGTCGGCTCGCTTCGCTCGCCGACGCTCAAAATAAATGGTGCGAACAAGGCGTAAAGCATCAGCTATAGACAACAGTTCTCGTCAGCAATGTTCGCTTGGTGGATCGGTAAACACTGGATGTTGTCCCATATGCAGAGGAGTTTATCGGCTTAATGCTTCAGGGTGTCTTCGCGTTCACGGTCACTTGGACTCAAGATGCTCAGGCTCGGGTCAATCATTGAATTTCGGCTCAATTAATTTGACGTCTCTAGATGGAGCTGGTCAAGTTGCTTTTGTGGGCGTGCGGGACTCCTTTGGAGCATCATCTGATCTCAGGTCGGCTACACCGCCTGTGGAGTTGTCGAGCAGTCCTTTCAAGGAACCTACGCGCACCACTTCAGAACTTTTACGCAGGGTTTGGATGCAACCCGTAAATACGATTAAGCGCATACCGTGGAACCTGCGCCGTCGAATTGCAAATATTTACTCGTCGTTACTTTTACAGGCTATGTGTTCAAACTCATTTCACGACTGGGAACGTTTGCTATGCTTTCCGAAATTCTGT
Organism: Pomphorhynchus laevis; assembly: GCA_012934845.2. Classification (NCBI taxonomy): domain Eukaryota; kingdom Metazoa; phylum Acanthocephala; class Palaeacanthocephala; order Echinorhynchida; family Pomphorhynchidae; genus Pomphorhynchus; species Pomphorhynchus laevis. The sequence goes on along the minus strand of WNNJ02000912.1, from coordinate 163,005 downwards.
CTTGCGTCTACGATGAATCGTGCTCAAGCCTGCGATCACACTGGGACAAAGATAAGCTTGCTTTTGGACAAGTTCGAAACCGGCGAAGATGGTGATTGCTTTTCTCCATCGGATGTTCGACCCTCCAGAAAGCTCAACAGATTTGTTTCGACGAACAACGACTATTCAGAGGCGATCGAATTAACAAGAAGTGGAAATTATGGGAAAGCGATGCGACGTCTTACTTCAAGTAATATTTGCGAGTATTCACAATCCACACGCATACAATTGTCCGTGCTACATCCAGTGAACGGTGATCTCCCAGCCTCTCGCCCTCCATGCCTGACATTGCCTTTATCAGTCGACTCGGACATTATTCAGGCCGCAGTCTCATCTTTTCCTTCCCTTACTTCCCCTGGAAGCTTGGGTTTGAGAGCGGAACACTTAAAAGACATGATGTCGGTTGATCACGGGGTTCTTTTAGGGCGACTCACTTCGCTGGTCAACTACCTGATTGCGGGCTTAGCTCCAGTCGAACTTTCTCCGTTCTTAGCTGGAGCTAGTCTACTGGCCTTAAGTAAGCCTGACGGAGGAGTCCGCCCCATTGCAATTGGGGAAACATTACGTCGCTTATGTGCCAAATGCATTTGTCGAAAACTCCGGTCGCGGTTTTCAGAATCGCTCTTACCTCACCAGCTCGGTGTCGCTACGCCAAACGGTATGGAGCAGATTATCCATAGAGTCCGTCGACTACACCATCTTCAACACCAGAATGACGATTGGGTTTGGGTCAAAGTTGACATTACCAATGCCTTCAATACGCTGAGCCGCAGATCCTTTATTGACGCTGTAAGGAGTGAGTTCCCTGAAATAAGTAGGTGGATATCCTGGTGCTATGGATCTGGTTCAAACCTTCGATTTGGGAACATGGAGCCTCTTCAATCCTTGAGCGGAGTGCAACAAGGGGATCCTCTTGGTCCCTTATTGTTTTGCCTAGCTTTGAAACCGATAATCGCCTCAATATCTACAATCGAGGGGATCGGCTTAAACTTGTGGTACCTCGATGACGGCATAGTGGGCGGAAGACCAGAGGCTGTTGGCAAAGCATTATCTCTGCTCTCTTTAGATTTTCCAGCGATTGGGTTGTCGTTAAACTGGAAAAAGACCGAACTGATAGGAAAGGCTAGTAATATCGATCTGGTAAAGAGATTATGCCCAGGGATTACTTTGGTTAATTCAACAGACAACTTCACAATTCTAGGGAGCCCTGTCGGTTCCCAGGAACACTGCTCATCACACCTCATTAATAAGGTACTCCCGGCACTGCAACTTGACCTAAAGACACTAGAAAACTTGCCGGACCCTCAGGTTGCTTTCATCCTGCTGCGCAATTGCGCATCTGCCGCACGAGTAAATCATCTGATGCGTACGGTAGATCCCGCCTTCGCTCTAAAATTTTTCCGGCTTTTCGATGACTTGGTCTTAGATTGCTTCAGCAATATAACGTCTATTCACCCGGACAAGAAAACATGGTCACAAGCTTGCTTACCCCTGAAGATGGGAGGATTGGGCCTTCGAAGCTGTGTCGAACACTCCGCAGCGGCGTTTCTTTCAAGTGTGGAAATGGTCGCTAAACAATCGAACCTCGACCCTTACTCTTTCCCCAGTTTTGAATCTGCAATTTCTAACTTTCCGCATGATGACAGAGGACTACAATCAAATCAACGGGGTCTTTCTCACAGCATCGACGAGACTTCGCGTCGCAAGCTATTGGAAAGCGTCGATTGCTCCAATTCAGCCAGATTATTGGCAGTTTCGCGTCCGCATGCGTGTGCATGGCTGCAGGCTATACCAAACAAAGCCACGCTTATGAATCTTGCGCCGAATGAATTTGTGGTGTTGCTTCGTATGTGGTTGGGAATGCCGCTCTGTAAGGGTGACTACCGTTGCAGACGCTGCCTTAGAATGGCAGACAAGTTTGGTTTCCACGCCCTAACCTGTCAATTTGGCGGGTACCCCGGTATTCGACACGATGGACTTCGAGACACAATATTTCAGGCGGCAGTTTCTGCAGGACTGAGAGTCGCGAAGGAGGTACCCAATCTCGTGCGCAACTTACGAGAGAGACCAGCCGACATTTTGATTTACGAGGATCCCCCTCTAGCAGTCGATTTTGCGGTGACAAACCCTCTGCAAAATGCCTACGTTTCCATGGCTGCTAAGATTCCTGGATATGCTGCAGACAGATATGCAGCATGTGTCAAGGACCGAAAATACAAGCGGAAAATGGAGGAAAGTGGGTATTGTTTCTCGGCCGCAGTTATAGAGACATATGGAGGTTGGAACGCCCAGGGGGAAAAACTTGTCAGATTCATTGCCCGATCTATGTCTTGGCGAGGCAATATTTCGTATAGCAAGGCGGCAAACCAGCTCTTTCAGCGTGTCTCGATCTCCCTGATGAGAGGGAATGCCAAAGCGATTCTCAAGAGCCTCGAAGATTTGGGGAGACCTATAATAGAAAGCAGTGTTGGTCTTTACGACGACCCAACCCCGCGTCTCAACCCTTCGGAATTTCTTACTCAGGTGGCAGCCTTATCCGAAGAAATCGTCATTCGAGAAACCATCCTTCCTACAGTCAGAAATGTGGACATCCATATCAATGATGTCAATCAAAATCTTCGAATCTTACATAGCGGAGGCGTTCTCGACTTTCAAACTGGGAAAGATGAAAGCCCGATCAAACAGACACCCTCATACCCCACACGCTTACTTGTGACACAGAGTAGTAACACTGAGAACGAGGGCGTAGTGGCCACGACGAGCGTTATCGGAATAGAACAACCTTGCAATAAAAAAAAAATAGTATTTGGATATCTTCTTTTTTAACTTGATGCATTTTAGCTGAATACAAATATTTTTTAATACTTTTTGGCAGCACGTAATGTAAATCGCTTTCATTTGTATTCCGGTATTGATTTGTATTATAAGGTTTTAATACAATTATGGAAATCGTTTAATTTAATGATTTAATCAAGCAAATTTACCTGTTGTGGTAGATTTTGTGATTCGTCGAAAAACTTAATAAATTGCGGATGCAAATAGCGTTTTTTCCAAAGCTAAAGTATTAATATCATAGTCTCAAAAGCTGTATTATACAAACATACAGTTGGATTATCGAATGTTTCGTAAAGCTCAGGATGTGGACTTTTCGAATTATGATTCTCGTTGTTTACCAAAATACCATATCTGTGAATATTACTTGCCCACATAAAAATCCCCTGTTCCAATAACAATTTCAACATGCACATCCAAAATTATAAATTTTTAAATAGAAGATATGCAAAAATGTAAAAGAAGATATATTTTCAATTTAAATAATTATTTTATTTAGAAACTCAAACATTCCAGCGATTAAACTAAACTCTATATCTAATTAATTTTAAATAACTATAATTATTATAATTATAAATTAAAATTAATATTACATTTGTAATTAATATTTAAATTATAATAAATAAGATAATTAATAACCAATACATCAGTACTATTAGGTAACGTGTTAATGAATTACAATACCATCTGGCTTGTTTAGGGAACAAACAACTGTAGTTAGTTTGAAAAGGCTGGTAAAGCTCAACCAAATTAATTACCAATTTATAAATGCTTTTAATTTAGCAATTTAGTAAGATATTAATGTTAGCTTATCCTTTCACAAATATCGCATTTTTATAAATATTATTATTTGCGAAAAATTAGAATTACTTCATGATTTTGTGATTTTTAATATTGCGCATACTCTGCATCTTGCGAATTTGATCTCCAACGTTATTCACTATGAATGACGTACACTATTTAAATTTTTAACTTTGGAACATGAGTCGATTCCCTTCCAAAATAATGTAAAAATTTAAATAAGATATTAATTGATAGTGATTTTATATTTTAATAGTGATTTTAAAGGAGAAAAAGCTTAGATTAAATACAAATAATTATCAATTTTAAGTCAGGAAATATTTTTGAATGTTCTATTTTAATTAAAATTGGTAAAATAAATATATCTGATTGATAAACAGTTTTATCATGATATTGATATTAATAAGATTTTATTTTATATCTCGTGAAAATCTGAATTTTTATTGAAAAACTAATGGTTTCAGCTGAACAGTTTAATACATTTTGAAGTGATACCCACTTTAACGATATAATTTTCACGATATTAATTGGGACCACGTAGAAAGTATTTGCTATGAAAACGACCTATCACAGATACTCATTAAAGAAACTATCTGCATCGCTAACCAATGCTTGGAAATAAGTCGAACTGGCAGCTAAAACTTCCAATAACTGGCCATATCAAATAATTTAATTTGTAATAACCACCGACGTCACAAGATAATATGACATCGTATATTTCTTTCGTAGTCGCTGATATAAATATTGGTATTTTTTGTGTTTTACTGTTTGCTTGAAAATGACACTGTGTTGAAAGCTTGCAATAACAAAGAAAAATTTTCATATCATGTATATAAAGCAATCATTAACTAATAATATACTATATATTATATACAAATGTACTATTTATGTATTTCTATAAATATATTAACATAAACAGCATTACTCACTTTACCTCGTAGATGAGCGCACAATGCCATGTCAAAATCTTTATCGTTTAAAATTTGCGGGACTTCAATTTCTGATAAAATGGTTTGCTTGAATAATATACAGGATGAGACGAACGGTACATTCCAAATTCCGCTATGATTAACATAAGTTCAATGAGTGAAAAAAGAATCAGGGCAATAAAGAACTAGAGTTATTTAAAGATTATTATCAATTGTTATGCTTAATAAGTTTTAATAATGTCTTACGTACTTGTTGAAATGGACATATATCTTTAAAAAATACACTATTTTAAATATTATATATTAATATTTACCTATCATTCACTAAATATACAAATATATATAATTATTATCTTAATAATAAGATAATAATTATCTTATTAAAGATAAGATAAAGTATCTTATAATGAAGGAGAGATCACTCTCTCCTTCATTAGTTAGGACTAATATCTTTATAAAATACACTATTTTAAATATTATGAGAAAATAATTACCAGGTGCATGATAATAATATTTACCTATCATTCACTAAATATATCTTAATAATAATTAAGATAATTAATTATTATTAATAATTTTTGTCTTAATAATTAGTATCATTAAAACAGTTAACTGTTTTATATAATTTATTCTGATTATGATAACAATTAGCTATCGAAAATTCGATTTCAATAAAAATTCTATTCACTCTCTCCTTCATTAGTTAATCATTTTTATAAGTGAACAACAAATTTATAATATAAACTTTATATTAAATGATAGGAACCAAGAAAATAGAATTTTGATAAGAATAAACCAAACAATAGTATTGAAACATTAAATATTTATTTTTATTATTTTGGCAATAATATAATTTTTGTTTAATTTATATTAATTTATAACTTTTACGAAACATTTTGATTGTTGGTTCCAATATTTCTAAAAAAATTAACTTACACTAAAATAAACATATTTAACTAAACAGTTGGTTTTATTTTTATAAATGCTTTAATTCCGTAATATTAATTTATATAATGTAAACATTATTATAGAATATCAGCAACAAAAGATATAAACAAGTTTAATTCAATGGTTTCTGATATCCTAAGAAATGAACGTGAAGATTTATTTGATTATTGTTGTTTGATTCAAGTAACTATACCCACATCAATTACAATCATATGAATTTATTTATTTTTTAATTTATTTATTGTTTTTTATCATAAAACAACATATCGAAAACATCATCAATGAATGATAAACTTAACATCGAAAACATCATAATGAAAAAGGATAAATTCAAAATAACAATAGAATCATAAGGTTAAACAACATAATTTTTAAATTTGAAATTTTGAATCAGGATCAATAATGTATCAATTTATTTTTGCATTTCGACAGCTGCTGACAGCTTCATCAGAAAGAAAGCGTATAATTGGTTTATCAATTATGGTTAAAAATTGTTTAAAATGATTGATTATTAATTACAATATATAACGGCTCGACAGTCAACAGTTGAATAATTATGTTATAAAATTATTCGAATACGAGTAATTTTAAAATTATTAAAATTTATGCGACTTTGTTAAATTGTTTTGACTGTACTGTTTTGTTTTTGTTGATGATAGAAGCAGTTAGCTAAATGTAAAAATAAATCAGTATTTTATTTTGATCACAATTTTAAATAAAATAAACGACTTAACACATCGGTCTTTTTAAATAAAGTTTGGTAATTGTTTTTTATATAACAATATAAACACATAAATGAAACATTTTTATTGAAAATACAATAATTTTATAAACTAATATTTATAACATAATAATATCTATAAAATATTTATGATGATATAAAATAATATTTATATTTAATATTTATATATAAATATAAATATTAATATTTAATATTAATATTTAATATTTATGATGTATTTATGATGTGGCTGAGAAAATTCAAATTGTCGTATTCACAAATGTTGTTTGATTTGAAAAATATTTCATCGTAATTGCTTTTGAAATTGTATATTAGTTAGAATGTTGACGAACAAAGAAGCAGGATATCATAGAATCGGTGCCGGTGATCCTTTGATGCATTCTTTTATCTATTTGCTAATTTTGCTAGACCACACAATGTGATTTCATAGCAGAAACTAGCTACGGTATCATCATTCCTTCATAACTTCCAACTCCATACATCTTGACTCACAACATACCAGATTTTAGACTGACATTTGATATTGTTTCGCCCACTACTGCCGTGCAATTGTACACCCATATTTTAGACTGACAATTTAGTCCAGATTTTGCCAAATTTTAGAATGACGTATTGGTATTGTTTTGTCCATCTGCCGTGCAATCGTACACGGCAGTTGGGGACGAAACAATACCAATACGTCATTCTAAAATTTGGCATTATGTGAGTAAGGTGTATGGAATTGGAAGTTATGAAAGAATGATACGGTAGCTGGTTTCTGCTGCGAAGTCAGCTTGTGTGATCTAGCAAAAATAGCAAATAAACGAAAGAATTCATCAAAGGATCACTGGTACCGATTCTATTATATTCTGATCAAATCCGTGTTAGAAAGAATGCTTTGAATGCATCTCGGAAAATGCGGTTTCAGAAATTTGTTACATTGAAGGTTTCATGTATTGAAAATGTTTTAGCTGTACTGGTAAGTAAGTCTAGTTTGTAAGGCGTCGGCCTACCGATCGAAATAACCTAGGCTCGAATCTGAAAGTGCAAATAGTGTTAAGGAGGAAACTACAGCTGTACACATATAATAAAATAACTTTGAGACAAAAATCTTTGAGAGATAAAATCCACAATATTATACAGAAGCCCCTAGTGGGTGAATGCTGTTAACTTTTGTTGTTAACTTTTGCGTGCTGTTATTACCTTTACAAATTTAAATTATGGATCAATATTTGGTCACAGTCGGCAGTTTGACTGAGATTGGTGTGGATCGCCCTACTTCAAGATCATTGAGATTAAGTTGAAATAAACATGAAAGTGGGTTTATATATGTTTTTCATCTTTGTAATAAATTCAGCTTATCGGTTCATATCATTCAAATAATTAATATATTAATTAATATAAATAAATAATAATCAATATATTAATATTATTAATTACGTTATAGATGTCTTAAATACAAGGAAACATAGAGAAGTGAAAAAGGTATATGAGTGAAAGTTACATTAATGACTTTAGTTATAAAAATAATTGCATGCACTACGTGATCGGTTGTCGAAAATCAAATATTTATTACTGCAGTACTCAACTATCTATTTAAGTACTGCAATTGTAATATCAAACTACTGAATTTTCTACTCATTATATAATTACTTATGTACTAACATAATATTACTAATGTACTTATCTAAATGTACTAACATTCGCTTATTATTTACGATATCTAAGTAGTCGTCAGCGCGATCATAGAATCCTTCTCTGGAAATTGCACCCCAGAAATTAGCAAATATTGTATTTTCTCTTCGAAGAATGGGAGATGTAATCGATCTAAAAATCAAATCAGCTAACTGAGTCTACGTATTTAAAAAAATTATAAACTAAACAAAACATAATAATGCTAAATCAAAATTTAATAATTAAATAATAAAATTAATAATTGTTTTTAGACTGCTCTAGAAACTAGAGCAGTCTGTTTCTAGACTGCTCTGGAAAAGAAAAGTAGTAAGGATATCTGTCTGAATGAAAACATTTTAAGGGAATAAATAGTCTGAAAACTTCTATTTTATATACCTATTTAGTCCAATTAGCAAAAGTAACGATTCGTCTTCAAATAGTTGAACTTTGCCGTCAAGTAATAACATATAGTCGCAAGAAAATTTGTGACATGCAGATCTAAATGAATAACACTTGATTTACTTAAATAATTCGTAAGTAATTATTTGAAAATAAGCTCGTTCAAAACTTTTAGGCAAACAGCCGAGAAATTCGAACGGTTATACATTGTGTATCTAAAATATCTTAACATTATCGATTATAAAGAATTCAAATGTTTCACATCAGCCAATGCAAGGTAATTTTGTATTTTCTATTTAAGTTTCTATTATAAATTTGTGCAATACTCGGAGTCTACATTATCTGCACTATACATAAATTTCAAAATGTAAATGTTTTGATTCTAAGATTTTCTACAATTTTGTTCATTAAGGGCTAAGACTTTTTTAACTTAATTTTTATAAATTGATAAATATTTCTGATCATATAGATGAACTGCTATCCGGTTTAGCTCCTATTCATCTGCCAAGCATATCAGCGGGGTTAAGTACATGCTTATGACGCATTTCCTTTAATGAAATTTGATTTTCTAGTGTAATATATTATTCTAAGAGAGTATATTATTTGATATTCATCCCTAAAAATTTGCCACTTAAAAGATTAAATCTATTTTTAATATTTTGCTGATTTATATATTTTATAATATTGATCTCCAATCTAAGATATCTCCTATCTAAGATACATAAACCGAAATTGGGAATGAGACTAGTAATCGCATCATATAAATGTTTTAAATCAATAAAGGATTTTATTGAATACAAAAACTCCATGCATAAATATGGGTATAACATACGATACGGATGGAAAAATGTTATAAAATGTCAATAATCTTACCTATATGTCGTTTTCTTATAATAACGGGCAAAGGGGATCAGATCCCTCCAAACTATACCAGTGCGCCACCTTCCGCCTGTACCACTCAGGATCTCTCACACACCTGAGGGTCTAGTCAATGCGAACAATGGTGGGTATTTGCGAGGTGATGAGCTTAAGAAACTTGGTATTTGCTATGGTGGACGTGCCCTAGAAAAGAAGACTAATCCCAAGATTGCTCAGGTACTCCATAGGCCCAATGAACGTTCTCACTAAATGACAGATGCTAGGCCTGTTTCAGGGCCCATCTAGCTTTATTCAGTACAATTTTGAATTATATCAAGTCTGGTACGTTAGACCATTTAATTGTAATGGTACACTCTAGGTATTTTATTCGATGTGTAAAGATAGGAAGTGATTGATTGTTCAATATGGAAGAAAGTGCTGATATTACTAGTCTCTTTAGTTTTTTTCTTAGTCGCAGGGGCACCATTAAAAATAACCACCTGTTATTTAGAGCAGTTGAGAATAAGATTGGATGTGGATAACTGGTCTTTTAATCTTAAAAAGAAGTGGCTGATGTCCGAGACTACATCTATGCACCTGCGTCCAGAGAAGAGGGATGTGGTATCATCAGGGTATACAAATAGATATTGATGGCGTTTAAATATCTTAATGGGTACGATAGAGTCAGCAAGATATAAGATAAGAGAAAGTGGGGAACCTTGAGGCATACCTGTCATAGGGTGGAACTGACGAGCATCAGGGTCGTATTCATAAAAGAACAGCTTAGTGTGCAGCAGTATCTTCACCCTGTTAACAATTCTCGCAAGCAATTCTAGCTTATCTTTACTCAGCTGGAACCTATATCTAGAACTCCGTATTTTTTAGGAGGGTCTGTCTGAGGCTAACAGAGAGATTGGGAATGTTTAGCATTTTAGCTTGGAACCTGAGTTTTGTTAAAGTTGGATTGAATAAACGACCATTATAAGTGGTCGAAAGTATCACGGTAGCTTGCGAATAGATATAGGAATTAAATCAGGTAGACTCGCTTTTCCTACGACTGAAAAGTGTCGCATCGCAGCATGGAAAAAGGCTACTTTGATTGGATCAAAGTGAAATCTCCTGCTCAGCAGTGTGTCTTTCTCTAACCGCTAGCGAAGTAAATCATGCGAAGTTGACAGTTGTTGGCGCGACTGCTCAATAAAGGTAGGCTTTAGCAGCGATCTTTCGTATAGCAGTAGTATGCCGAGGAGTAAATTTGTTTTTGTGCAATGAAAGATATGGGATAGTAGTTTATGTACAAAATAAACGTTCCTAGATCTGCGATGTGCTGCATTAATTCAACGAGCAGTTATGTCGTTGGAATCACCAAGTATAAATGTCGTGGAGGTTATACTCTTTCTGTAACTCCTCAAGATCGTTGTTTTCTAAAGCTGTAAGAAGATTAGTAATGTTTACTGTTACCTGTATTGGCTTATAAGATATAGAGGCCAGTCTTTTAAACGAATTCTCTCCATATAATAGGAATTCCTTAGCTAGGTCGGGCGATGAAAAGGAAATCCGATAAATGTTTCCAACTGTTTTTGCGAAATAAATTAATATTCTATTGGGTGAGTAGTTCTTAATAAATGATCTAAGAAAACGATTTAAATGTTTCTTAGAGTCCATAGGAACCGTTGGAGATTATTATTAGGTTCATATCCTTCTCGATAGGAATGAGTTCCTCCGAAAAAGTTAAATTACCAGAAAAAACTTCACTTACCATGATCAATTATGTTGATCACTTGATTTGCCCACTTATCTTGTTTGTTCCAGAGAAAATAACTTGTTTGTTCACGTTTGTTTGATTCTCCGATATTAACACTACTGCACATATGCTTGCGTATAAATGTTTTAACCACAAGCTGGCGAAATACATTAATAAACTCATTTTATAGTATAAACACCTGACCAATTTCTTTATAAGAAACGGACACGAATTTGCAAACAGAGTGAGAACTCTTAATCTAACTGGATGCTGATTTGCTACAGCCGAATATCCCATTACAAGATGCTATCAATCTGGGAGTACAATTACTGAGCGCAAGTATAATGATCCAAAACTACAACGAAAATAAAGGGTCAATTTGATAGAATGATGTACAAACAAATCTGCATTCTATTTTAATAGCATTATTTATACCAGATAGAGGGTGTAGCTATGGGGTCTCTATTATGTCATCCACTTGCTGATCTATATATGACAAAATTGAAGTGTAAGATATACATTAAATTACAATGCTTGAAACATCAATATAGATATATCGACGATGTCTTTAAGTGTTTGATACTGACCTTAAAACAATAGGTCTTGAGGAAATACTTAACGAAGATGACGAGGCAATTCAGTGGAAAGTTAATTTAGAAGAAACAAAAACATAATAAATTTCCTAGATTTTAAAGTATTAAGACGTAATAACATCATCTAAGCAAACGTTTTTAGAAAACTTAATTTGCAACACGCGCTTACTCCTTGGAGCATGCATATCCTGGACGGATACAAAATTTCAGCGGCAAGTTCATCGTTCAGAATAGCCCTGGCAATATGCAGTAACAGGGAATATAGACAAAGATAATATAAGAGAATAAATAACATGTTAAGGGATTGTCAATATCCGGAATGGACGATTAAGCAGGCTCATACAATTGCGATTAAGGCAAGGCAATCGGATGCGACATACATAAAACCAGTGTTCATCAATAATATTTTAACAAGACGATTGTCAATATTAACTTCAAAATTCAAGAACAACATAAAAGTGTACTATAAAACTGATACTAGACTTAGTGGTATATTCAAAAGTAAACAAGTAACACAATGCGCAATATATGCCATTCCGTGTGAAGATTGTGACAAGACTTATGTTGGACAAACTAAACAAGGTTTAAAAAAGAGAACGTACCAACATAAATAAGTACAACCTGAAGAAAATCGATGCATAATTAGCAATATTGAGACTGACTGTAACATTTATTTTGAGAGCACTGACATTCTACACAAATAAAAACAGTTAGGACGCATGTGTCCTGGAAGACTGTAGCATTGATTTTGAAAGCACTGACAATTCCAGTGAGAATTGTTTAAAACAGTTATTAAAAGGATAAAATGCTTATACAAATAAAAACAATTAGTATGCATGTTTGTCCTGGAATCGTTGTATATTTCCAACTTTCCTACAATGGAAAGGAACAGATCTAACTGGTCCTTAAAATTCCCCTACAAGATGTACACAAGGATGTGAGTAATAAACTGTCTAAACATCGGGATAAGGTTGCCAAAATGAAATCAACTGTACTCAGCAGTTTTGAAAAAGACTGCTGAGTACAGTCGAAATATCTAATAATAAATAAAGTCTTTAGAATTATTGGGGATGGTTTGCAATAAAAAAGTTACATTTGACCCGAAAGCAATTCTCCATGATAGATTATATAAGTATTATATATTCTATTTATATATAATATATTAAATATTGATTGAATATAGATTATATATGATCTATATACAGTTGACTAATTTAGTTGACTAATATATTAAATATTGATTTAATATAGATTATATATAATCTAATATAGTTGACTAATTTTTAAGACTTTTAATTACATCATTGCTTTGTGAAAATATATCTTTTTATTTTGACCTTATTAAATTGATTAAATTTGATTTTTATTAAATTAAATATTTTAATTTGCATGTGACAAAATGTATTTAAAAGCGTTGGGATGACGATTCTGACTTACTGATTCAGAACTTACTTTGCAAGCATAAAGCCATCAGCTGTGCTCGTTGTATTTGGTAGATTGTCAATGCTGGCATATGCATCCTCATTGATTTTTGCAAATTCATTTAGTAAAATGTCCCATCTCTTTTGCTAAAGAATATTTTATTTTATATTTAGTGAAGACTGGAAAGCCATTAAATTCATCCTTACATTGATTGAATAACAAAAGTGACGAAAAATATAAATTTTGATATTTGAACTGCTTAGTAAATTAATTTGATCTCATTTGATTTAAAGTTGTTTAATAAAAGTGAGTTTATTTTAGATTTATAAAATTTTATGATATCCAAAAGTTGATAATGCGCTTCAAAATATTATGAAAAATTATATTTTTTATGGAATCATAATTATAAATCAAATTCCATTTATTTTAATAATACATTTTTAACAATATTTTATTATTTGCGATAATAAATGTATATTAGATACTGTTTTAATTTTAAAATAAAATTATTTGCAAAATGCATTCTAAACGTTTATGATGCACATTTCTGATAATGATAATATTATAATATTTTTTTGATAATATAATGTCATTATTTAGAATATTGGCTTAAAGGATATGGAGGCCAGTCCTTTAAACGAATTCTCTCCATATAATAGCAATTCCTTACCAGGTCAGGCAATGACAAGGAGATCCGGTAAGTGTTTCCAACTTTTTTTGTGAAATTAATTAATAGTCCATTAATTAATAAACTATTATTAAACTATTAATTCTATTAATTAATATTCTATTAATTAACAACCGCAACTTGACTAGGATGATCAAAGTTTGCGCTTAATTATTTTCTCGGCTAATATACTTTAATATATGACCATACATTTGTGCCAGCTTTATGATAAATCATAAGTGTCACAAAGATTTTGTATATTATTCTGTAAATTATTATTCTGTAACATATTGAATGTTGTTAATGTTATAGCCCCACGTGGCCGAATGGTGGAGGCGTGTGCGTTGCAATCTTTATGTACGGGGTTCAAACCTCGACCATGCACTCTCTATTGACTTTTCTGTCAGAACACGTCAAAGCCACAAGATCGCGTTGTTGAAAGACAAAGGGGCACGCGATGATGAAGCGGGTTTGTTCTTCATTATTATTAATTTACAAGACATTGTTAAAAGGCTTTTCAGTCTGCTTATCAAAACATAATCAGGACTAAAAATAGTACGGTTAAAATTTGTAGATTAAAGTCAATCCGTCGCGTATTCGAATCTCTTCTTGGTCGGGAGCGACCAAGAAGTGTAATTAATTGTAAATTTTAATCGTAATTAATTATAAAATGTTATATTTTAGTTCAAAATTATATAATTAATGTTATAATGTTATTAATGTTATAACATGTTATTTTTATTTCAGAATTATATTTACAACAAAATTCTGCTTTATAATTGAAATCTTAGTCATACACTAAATTTAAACAGGCATTCAATGCACATATAAATTCCAAATAACTAAAATTATAAATTTAGCGAAGCACAGTGTAAACTGTCAAAATTAATTGTAAAGTTTAGAAACGCGAATATTAATATTTCACAGTTTTCTTCCTAATGTATGCTGTATAATTATATACAGCATACATTAAAAAATTATATACTTAACGTTCAATTATTAAATAATAAAGAATACTTATCACCATCGCTAATACTATAATCATAAGATATGTATGTTTAGAAAATATAACTTACACCTAAACCTTCTTAGTCGTTGGTACATACCTATATTAGATTTTAATAAACATTTTAATATATTAAATTTAAATTATCTTTTGTAAAACCTATATATATCAGATTGAGTTGTCTCCTTTTTACTGAAAAATTATTTGGGTAAAAAAATTTGTTTTCAAAAATTAAATTTTGTCAATGAGATTTTCATTAATTAAAAATAACGCGATTAGTACATCTTTGTATAATTATTAATAATCTCTACAGTCAGATTCCAATCTTTACATGTATTGTATAAGACAAAATTTGTGTGATCGAAACTTAGAACGAAAGAAAATATAATAAATACTTAAATTGAAAGTATCGTAAGTTTAGTAATGTAATTACGATATAAAAAAGAGTGCTTAAATCTTTAACAATACCGTATTATGTATAAGTAAGTGAATTAGTTGTTCTGGGTATGTCTGCTTTCTTAGGTTACTAAGAAATTCGTTGATAAATGGCATAGGCTCTGTGATCATTACGTATATAAGAATTCGAGGCCATTTGTTTTTCTAAGAAATTAGCATCGACTGATGACAATACTTTAATATATATAATATTTACACTTATTGATAGTAAGTCAAATGCGTGTTTATCACAGCTTGTGCATCCAGTACCAGGCGACCAAGTTCCACCAATATAGTTACCAATCCTATTGAGAATAATCTAAATAGTGACTATATTTTTAACTTACATGAGTTAAATAATATTTACATTTTCACAAATTATAATTAAACATTAAATGATAAAATATATTCCTTATTACCTCTATTTAATTAACATAAGGCTAAATCTCTTACTGCACCGAGATATCCGAATCTACGCATCTTCAATGTCCTTGAAGATGAGAGAAGAAAAAATATATAAAATTCTTTTTTGTCCTTGAAAAGGTTCTATATTGACATGTTTAAAGGAAACTACAAATCCATGAAAAAATATTTATTAAAAATAAAAATGAATTTTGTCGAATCTAAGGCATGTTGAATTCTGGATTGTGTTTGACACCTGCTTTTGTCCAGACTAACTAAAGACGACAACATGCAGAGACACTACCATTAATTTAGCGTTTATAACTTAATGAATATCACGATAAATATATCTAAGACCGAGGCTTGATCTATCTACTAGAGAAAGAGCACAATTATTAGTCTGATAGAGCCTCAATCTGGTAGAGAGCGCAAGCCTCAGTCTGGTAGGGCCTCAATATGGTAGAATGAAGTGCATCTGCCTAGTGTTTAAGGATGGTCCGCACAGCAATTCGATATGGTAAAGAGCCCAAGTCTCAGTCAATTAAGCAAAGTGTCAGAAATGCCTTCATTCACTATGTCACGCAGGCAACCGAAACAAGCAGTGGGTATTTCATTCTACAGATGAGTGTTGCTAAGTACTCCATCACTATGGTGTTAAAGTGGTCGTCTAGAAGTGACATTGTGCTTGAAAGTCGTGAATCAAAGTACAGTCTATCAAGCAACACCATTTTGTATAAATGCCGTATTTCGACAGAAATCCTGGACCGTTGTCTACTCAGCAATCCGTGAATTATCATTATACATGCTGTATCCATTATGAATTCAACGATTGCAGCGACAATTCAGCAACAAACATTGCCTAGTGCACTACTATTTGTCATGCCGTATTCATTATGGATCAAACGAGTGCAGCGACAATTCAACAACAAACTATGCATTGCGTTTAAGGATGATCCGCACAGCAATTCGATCTGATAACGAGCGTAAGCCACAGGCAATTAAGCAACGTGTCGGAAACGCCTTTATTCACATTGTCCTGTTTACCAAGCAACAAAACTTTCCATAAATACGCTTTTCTTTAGAAATCTTGGACCGTTGTTTACTAAACGCATTTGTGCACCACCATTATATATAATCAATTTTGCTAGATCACACAAGGTGAGTTCGCACCTTGTGTGATCCATATATACTATGTATTCATCTAATATGTGACTTATAATATATAATGTGGCAGATGATATATAATATAAAATCAATATATAATCTAGATATAATCTATATTTGCTCCTTGATTAAATGTGACAGATAATTTCAAATTAAGTGATGTCCAAATTACATATTTAAGTAGGTAATATCTATAATCATTCAACGATTATATTGTTTAATATTTTTATTAATATTTTATTAATGTTTTTAATGCTAATATTTAAAAATAACAATAAATGCACTGTCGTAGTATTTGCAAGTCATAGTCACTTGATATGTTTAATTATAAAAAGTTAATCTTCAATCAATTTTAAATCTTCGATCTTATGAGCATTAAATGTTATGTATGTTGATAACAATTTAAGTTTTATAAAAAACTTAAAGCATTTATTTTATATACATTTCATGAACAATCGTCACATAGTATCTAGCATAAACTGTCAAAGAATTTATTTTACTAAGTTAAACTCGATGCCAAATAAGTAATTAAATTGTATAGATGTGAGCCAAGTGACTTACCTTTGTCGGGCCATTTCCGTGAATAATCATGGGAAACGTTTCCATCTTGTTATTTTTAATTTTTGTGAACTCATTAACATATACAATTGATATGTCTCCCTGTGCTCCGTTTAAATTTTGAAAAATATCAGATCTGACATCCAAACCAATTAATCCCTAAAGCGAAAATTTTCATAATGGCAATATTGAACAACTATTTTTTGAATTTACGCAATTTTTATTCGAATATTGAACAAATTAATTTTATAATTAAACTAATAAATATTATAATTATAATATAATTATTATATTATATATAATTTTATTGTATTATAATTATGGATATTAAACCAATTAATTGATGTAATAGAAAGTCATATAATAGTTTTTTTATTTATTTATTCTATAAATAAATATATTACATAAAAAAATATAAAATATAAAAACATAAAAAATATCTTACATAATATAAAATATAATATTTAAGCCTAATTTCTAACAATGAAAAAATTTCCATTAATACAAAACATTGACATACACAATTTAATATGCATTGCGATTATAAATATTAGTGCTAATTTTGATTTTTATTAATTAGAAATATTTTTATTCTAATTAATATTATTAATAAATTAATATATAATTAATCTACAAATAATATAAAATTAATTATATAATTAATAAATTAATATATAATTTATTAATATTAATATTTATAATATTAATTATAACATTTTATTAATATTAATATATTAATAAAATATTATAAAATAGTATTATATATTAATAAAATATATTTATAATATTAATTTTAATATTAATATAATATTTAATAATATTATATAATTATAATATTGTTATATAATATAATTGTTATATAATATTATATTATATAATATTTGTAATATTGCATTTACATTATAAATGCAATATTGTGTCTGTAAAACAGTTGAACTTTGATTTTCAACTATAATTTTTAATTTTTACATTATTTTTCTAACATTATAGCATCATAACAGTGTTTACATGTTTTATTCATATTAAAATTGATACATTTTATTTGTAAATTTTATTGCCCTAAAACTTATTAACATTAAATCACCAGAAAGAGTTTCAATCAATTTGGAATTTTTAGGAATTAAATTTTTAAATTATTCTTATCTATTCGATCAAACCCGTTGTTTGATCTCATAATACTTTGTCACTTTTGTATTTAAGTTCTGAGCCAGACCATGTCACCTTTGCAATCGCAATGAAAACGTTTTTTCTAAAAAATCAAAATCATTATATTTCCGTAACATATCGAAAGCAGCATGTATTTAGGACGAAAGGGTGATACGATCAAAGAAGAAGATATTGGATTTAATTGCGAATTTGATATTAATATCATATTTAATATTAATATCATAATTAATTTAGCATTTTATGATAATTGAAATATCGAAAAAAATACAGATACCGTGTTAAAATGTTCCAGATAATAATTTGTGTAAAATAGCTGATCGTCCGAGTCATCAGGAACCTCATTGCTGCCTAACATTTTATCTCTGATAAATTCAACAAAGCCAATGAATCCACCACTATTGAGAAATCTACTTTCATTCTCTTTTACAGGTGAATATGCTTCCTGCGATTAATCACAAACGTAAATTTTAATATTTTGATAGAATTTATTAAATACTAAATTTGATACTAATTTAATCATCAATTATTTTCAAACCTGATGATAATTCCAGTTGCTATCGAAATACAGATATTTTAAGTTAACAATTGATTACTTTAAATTCTTGTTATTATAAAATACATTAAAATTCATAAATAGGATCAGTTAACTGAGTCAAAGTATTTTAAAAAATAAATATTTTAATTCGAAGATATTTTATAATTTAGATTTTTATAAGATAAGAATTTTTTAAATTCCATTTTTATGAATTGGCTAATAAATAATATACGATGTATCATAATTAATATTAGAGTTCATCTGGAGAAACTGCTGTGTTATCAGGTTTCCTATCATATTGCTCGACCCATCTAAAGTCCCAAGTTCTTATTCTTTAAAACGTTTATATACACGATTTAAGAAAGCATGAATGTTAAATAAGCTATTATTAATGATATATGGTTTTGCTACAAAATTCAATACAATGACGTATGCAATGTTTAATCATCGATTTAGCTATCGTCTCTCATTTAAATATAATTATGTGAATATTTAATTGCTGATTATTAAAATAAATAATTATTACTATGTTTAACGATATGTTTATGACGATATTAATGCCGTCCGGATTTTGATAAAAATTTAAAATCCACAATATCATGTTAATTATCGTTTAATATCCATATAATTAATATTCTGATACTAATCAGCTTATGATTCAGAGACTACATTTCGCGTTTAGTCAATTCCCGATGGCTGATACTAGCTTCGTCTGCTGATTTCACCGAATTGTAGGCTATATTATTAAAGTTTTGAATATATCGAATTCATTACTGATTTACTAAACATAATTAAAACAAAACTGATTTAAAGCAGTGTGAAGTAGTATGACCAAATTACAGGATATTAAATGCTAACATCTAGTATTTTAATAAAAAAATGCTAGAACTTTAAACTTTGAACGATTAATAACATCGTATATATTTGAAATGTATATTATATTTTCATTATAAATAAAGTATAAAATTATCACGTGTTAGGCCCAAAATTGAAATATTTTTAAATATTTTAAAATTGAAATATCTTAATTCTAAGAAAAAAAATTATTTGACCCCGCTGCTATGATGAGTAGAGGAATAGGGCCTAAATCTGATAGCATAGCAGTTCCTTATGATAACCGCTAATCCTTATTCTTAAAATCATCTGATATTTTTTATTCAATTCATAAAAATTGACTTTTATTTTAAATTTCAATTTTTTATTTTAACTTCATATAAATAAAAATTGTATAAAATCTTATTTATCTTTATTTTTGATTTATATATAGTATAAAATACGTAGACTCAGTTATCTGATCTAATTATTTAAATATATTGATAATTCAATTTATAATTCAATTTATATTTCAATATTCAATTTATTATTCAATTCAATAATATAATTCATAAACATTGACTTCTTTTTTAAATTTTAATTTTTATTTAACTGTATATATAATCTTATAACAATTATTTATAATTATTTGTTATCTTATTATTAAATTTTGATTTATTGATTTAGCATTATTATTTTATTTATATTTTATTTTATAAAGAAAATAAATAAATTAAAATTATTATTTTTTAATAATGAGTTCATAATGAATTCCTCCTGATATTACAGCAGTTCCTCCTGATGATCTGTAATTCTTATTCTAATACATTGTCTGTTCATAAAAATTGATTTTTATTTTAAATTTCAATTTTAAATTTTAACTTGGAATAAAATTAATTTACTTTTAATTTAACTTAAAAAGGCAAGTATTTATGATTTAATTGTTATAATTATATTAAATACGTAGACTCAGTTAGCTGAGTCTACGTATAATTGTTAACAATTATAATCTTATAATTTATAATCTTATAATCTTAATGTTAATAATCTTATAAATAATCTTATAATCTTATTTTGATTTATTGATTTATTATTTTTATTTATTTATTTTATTTTAATTTTATAATTATTTTAAATATGTAGACTCAGTGATTTAATTGTTTAAGTATTATTTTTAAGATAATTTGTGATTTCATATATTCAAATATATAAGCTAATTTGACTAGTTATATTACTTTTAATCAACTCTGCCAAGGCTAGTCACAAGCCCGGCTGAAAAAGGAGGAGTGTTGTTGCCAGAAGGGCATTCAATCTTTAAAAATACCGCTCTAAACTCTTAAGATGATTAGTCAAAACTAAAAACAAACTCAGCTGGATCGTTCCCCGAAAGCGACGAGCAGAGATCTCGCTTGGTCACTGTGAAGAAGTCAAAGGACGAGCGAAAAGTGAGCAGATCGAGTGCGGTGGAAGAGAATCATCATGGCATGCTACGCCGAATAGGGATATGCATGAGGAAATAAGAATATGTTACTTTTAATCATTTAATAAATCAGAGCAGTTTATTGAGTCGGCGTTTTTTGTATCAGATATATTTTTAAAAATAAATATTTTAATCTTTACATTTTCTATAATTTAGATTTATATAAGGAAGCATTTTTAAAATTTAATTCGTGGATAAATAACATAAGAGCATCAGAATTAAGGTTAGAAGTCATCTGGAAGAACCACTATGCTATCAAGTTTTTGACCATATTCCTAGTCTGCTGATCTATAGCTAAGAATTCATATAGCTAAGATGTTTTATCACTTTATAGCTAACACTTCAAAGTAAATAGATATATAAAGAAAATACGGTTTCTTGCTCTGCATGACTGGTGTCTATACCAAAATCAAATTTGTTTCGTGGTACATAATATTTCCAAATCGTATTCTAGCTTCTATTAATATTATTAAATAAAACTAAATAATTGTTAAATTATTTTTCAAATAATTTTATAGAATACGGTATATTATGTTTAACATTGTATTACCTTTAACTGTGGATCGGGCCAGCAAAAGTGTTCTGCGCTGAAAATCAGTTGCATCTTGCTATTCAAGAATTTTTCAATTAATTGACTTGAGTTTCCATTTACAATTACGTCGTAACTAAATACATAAATTTTTATTATAACAGCGGTATACTTAAAATTAAACAACATTTTTCAACGAATAAACAAACAAATATAACGGCAAATTCTTCTTTAACAAATTGGTTTCTAAACCCGACATTTTTGATGCAACCTGATCTATAATCACCAGCGTTTTCAAAGTTATACGAATTAATAATTAAAACATATTTCAAATCGACAACATTAGCATTCTTCATAGAATAGTTGTCACAAGTAACTACCTCTTTTGAATCAAATAAGTAAATTATGGTAAGTTATATATGCCACCAGTTGGTCAGCTGAAGTATATACCTGAAAGATGGCCTGCTATAAATAGTACTCTGATGTTTTAGTGTAGCAGTAATGCATTATAATGGTCAATAAGCTTGGCATACTTTGCCTAATGGTCGGATGAGGTGGATGATATCGAACAAGAATGGTCAATGTTCAAAACTTTGCTTGACAAAGCGATTTTGAAGAGATGTGGTTTGAAAACTGTAGGTACCTGTCGTGGAGGCAATCCTCGAACTGCTTAATGAAAACTAGTAAGAGCTGCCGTTTTATAGGAGAAAGTGGCTTATAAGGCAACTTTGTCTGATAGGTCGCTGGAGGTTGTAGACAGGTATCGGTATGCCAAGGAAGCTGCAGCTATATTACTTGCTGAGTCAAAGAATCCAACTTGGGTGAAGTTAGCTGAGCATTTCTAACTTGATTATAGGGCAGCTTCTAAGATATTATAGATAACGATCAAGATATTCTGGAGAACAGCCCAGACTGTTTTAGACAATCATGGGCATTTGCTAACCAATATTGAAGACATACTTAGTCGTTGGAAAGAGCAGTTTAGAGATATCCGTAATACAGATGACGTGCGTTCACTTGTGGAAAAAGAATCTTTGAACCTAATGGAATATCTCATTACCTTGATAGAGATCATTACTGTTGTTCAAAAACTTCGTAATAATAAATCTGTTGGGGTTGATGAGATTCGACCTGAGATTTTAAATGATATTGACGTTGAAGGTATGAAGTGGATAGCACAACTCTTTAACGTAACACTGGAGTCAGTAAAGGTTTCTAGTGATAGGCAAACTAAGGGGGTAGGGATTCCTATCTATAAGAACGTGAATTGAAGAGATGCTTAAATTATAAGGGCATTACTACTCTTAGTCTACCCGGAAAGCCATTTGCCAGGATCCTTGAGCTAAGGATACGACCGATAGTCGAGGGGCAGTTGCCGGAGGAGCAATGTGGCTTTCGTTCTGGTCGAGGAACTACGAATCAGCTCTTCCCTCTTTCAACTATTCTCGAAAGCACCTAACCAATCCACATGTGTTTTGTGGACGTGGAGAAGACGTTCAACTAGGTACCAGGAGATTGGCTGTGGGAGGTACTTGTTGCTTACAAAGTTCCGCACTATTCGTGTAGTTGTGGCCTCTCTGTACGAACTAAGTACGAATTGTGCTCGTAATTTATACATGAAGTCTAAGTTGGATTTTCTAGGTGTTGGGCTACGTTAGGGCTATCCACTGTCTCCACTTTTGTCCTTTTTTACATTGATAAAATTTCGGGACGGGCCGCTTTGTCAGTGTTAGATCTTCAATTTGGCCTTATTAGGATATCATATTTGCTCTTCGCAGACGATGTTGTTTTGTTGGCCTTCTATGCTGATGAACTGCAATGCTTGCTGGATCGATTTACTGCGGAATGTTAAGTGACCGGTATGAAAGTTAGCAAATCTAAAACTGCCTTGATGTGCTCTGCTTGGTAGCATTTTTGATACAAATAGGTGATAAGGTCTTACCCGAACTATTATTAATTGGTTTATTTAAGTAAATATTATGCTTTGTTATGTTATTTTACGTGAAAATTTACAATATACCTTAGTATATTGATATCGTTCTTAATGTTTATTGGTGAGTCTGTTTCATAATAAAATGACAAGATCGTCTTTGTATTAAAATTGAGAATTGCATGTTTTCTGTATTCGCAAATTCACATTTTTATTGTTTCAATAATCATAACAAGAATCACGATACTTTTCGCTTGCTAGTTTATGTTTGATAGACCTTGTTTATTATCTACACAAGAAAGATACAAATGGTATACTCTTATAAAACGTTTGTACAACTTTTCGTTCAAACACTGAGAGCCTTTTCAAATTTGTACTAACTTGAAAAAGGGTCAAAGTGTTTAACCAAAACGTTTTATTTAAATAAACCATTTGCATCTCTCTATCAAGCATATAAGCATGCAATTTCCAATTCTGATACAAAGTTGATTCATCCATTTTATTATGAAAATGATTCACAAGTCAACATAAAGAATGACAGTGAAATACTAAGGTTTATTGTAAATTCCCACGTAAAATCCGTTGATCAAATAGCAATTATATCAATGTTATTATTGTCCACTCTCTATTAGCGTATATGTAAGCTCGCGTCAAAGCCACAAGGTCGCGTTGTCGAAAGATTAAGGATACCCGATGATGGAGCGGATTCACTCTTTATTAAATGTTATTATGATTGCTTCAATTGCAATTCAATGTTTTGATGCACTGGACAAATAATATTGAAACAGTTTATTATAAACAAAAGCATCAAGTTTGCCATTTCTGCAAAATACCCAAAATTTGTAGCAAAGGAAAGAACATTAAAAATGAAGTTTATAATAATCATTTTTATCTTAATAAAGACAATCCTCACTTTTTAACTTGATTATAAAAAGACATTCTAAAGACATTAAAATCTTCACATAAAAACTATTTATTCAAAAATATTCTATTGCTAACTACAATTGATATCGGAAAAGTGATATTTTGGTAATTAATTGTCTTGTAGATTGAAATCTAGAAAAAGTAGATCTAATTTGTTAAGGTTATATACACAAATATTTAATTTTTTATTTGGATCTGAAATGTTTTATAAATACAAATATTAATAAAAACCTTTAAATAATGTCAAAATTGTCGATTTTGACATGAAATGCAAAATAATAAATTTCTTATTTAAGATCAAATTTTGGATCGATTGAAATTAATTACATTTTGCTAATATATTCACTGGATATAGTCTGCGCTATAAATTCCGGGTATGTTATTTCCCTTTATTGTCGGAAATATCTCTATGGCTACATTCATATTTTAATTTAAAATTACTCCGTTTTAAATGTGCTTCTAGATCTATTAAAAAATGCAACAATTCAAAATGAAAAAATTGTTGATAAAATTACATGTTATGTGATTTTACTTATAATAATCAATTTATAATAATCAATAAATATAATAATCAATTTCAATTATAAATTTTCATAATCAATAAATCTATAAAACAACTGGTGATACGCATCAACTACTGAAGAGTAGTCTCTCTCATTTGTATAAACCAATACAAATGGTAACTGTCAATTAATTATAACAATTAATGTCAATAATATTAACTTGTAAAGATTAAATAACAAGATTGCAAAACACCAACTTGTGTAGTCTTAAAAAATAACTTGAAATTATGATAAAAATAATAATAAAGTAATAACATAACAGCGTAATATTATAATAACTTGCTGTTAAACTATATTTAGAGTTTTAATTAACTTGTGAATTTGAATGTGCAGACTACAAAAATGACCATACCCGTCAATATACAAAAGAATGTCATCATTTTTTAAATTTGACGTTTCTAAGAATTTCCTCAAAATATTAATTTTTTGTCCTCCGCCTATTGTTCTTTGGACATCTCCACCTATCCATTTATCACCCATTCCCAAGACCTAAAAGCATTGTGAATATATTGGTTTATAAAATTATATATCTTAGCACATATTTAGATATTTTTATATGTTGTATTGTTAATAATTAATAACAATACAACAATATTGTTATAACAATATTGTTATGATTAATAATTAACCCACTTTATCAATTTTATTTTTCAAAAATAGCTTATTTATTTAATGATTCACACTTTTTAGTACATGTTTATTTACTAGTTTTAGTAATTCTACGAGTTAGATCAATTTCACAAAATAACTTCTCTGTTTGTATACTTGTTGTTAATCATCTTTATATGCAATTCTAATGCATTTAAAATAGCTGATTTTGATACCTTTATAATATTTAAAATTTTAAAAAGATCAACAGAACACAAATTTATTTTTATATTTCAGTAAACAAAACAAATTTTTATCGACAGATTTTCATCAACATATTTGATAAAACGAATTCTTAATGCTGCGAGTCGAACTGTACAATTCATTTCCAAATACATGATCATATATTCGTAATAAGATCTTGAAAATTATAAACACGTGTATTTTTGCTTCAATTTGTGTTTGAGCCTTTATTATATAACATAACCATAACCATTTATGTTAGACCATGTGTTACACCATTAAGTGATCTAACCCAGTGATCAATTATATGAAACCCTCAGAAATTTTATAAGCAACGTACATGTACAAATTAAAATAAAAGATTTCTTGTTTTGTTTATAGTTTATTTCGTGGTTGATTGCTAAACCTTTTAAGAAAAATTTAGTATTGATTAAACTCGATGTTAAAAGATTGAAGTATATAAAATTAAAAAATTATAAATTTTTTAAATAACTGATTTTGATACTTTTATTAAATTTATAATTTTAAAAAGATCAACAGAACACACATTTTTGAAAAATTGAAAACTTATATATCTTAAAATTAAAATATTTAGTTTATATTATTAAATAATATTTTTACGTTTAAAAAATGAAAATTTACAAGATTTTAAAATTTTCATACTTTTGGCTTTTTTCGATTTTGTTTTGGTAACTTAAAATTTTAAGACATTTATTTCCTTTATATATAAATTAAAAATTCATAAAACAGTAGTAACATTTGAAGTATTTTTGCCAAAACAGTGACAACGTCTTATCTAATTTTCTAAGCAATTATTATCTAAATATATACAAAACTATAATCAATCCTGCAATGTTTTTCTATAATTTTAAATTAAAGTTATCCATATTAAGCGTTAACATTATGAATGACCATTATAAGTTACATAGTATTATAAGCTATATGAGTTACATTCTTTAGCATTATATATGGCTAAATATAAGTTACATTTAAATCAATCAATTCATATAAAAATAGTTGCGTATATGATTAGGAAGAGAGCAATATTGTCATATTTTGGCATTTATTGATATATTTTACAATATTATTTTTGAATATTAGAATATTATATTAAAATATTACAATATTATATTACAATAGCATATTACAATATCATTTTACAATATTACAATATTATTGTGATAATATCCGACAAGCATTCAATGCAATAATAACGGTTGAGTGAATAGCGGCGACCGTGTTAGTATTTTTGTATATAATAGCCGTTTTTGTTGTGGTAATAGTGTCAATTTACTAAAGGGAGTATGATAACTGACGACGAGGGTGCACGGTTGAAAATTTCATAGCAGCAGATTGAAATTATTGGCTGCCGAGCATATGGATGCATCGACGGAAGTAAATTCAGTAAATGCGGCGTTTACACCATATGACCATTCAAAAGAAGAGTGAAACCATTACGTAGAGCAACTTCCCCATTATTTTAATGTGCACACAATAAATGGCGAGTAGCAAAAGCGAGTATTATTGGCATGGATTGACCCTAATGCATACGAGCTTTTAGTTCATCTTATGGTTGGTCAAAACCTAGCAGATCTTAATAATCTAGAGATTATCGATATGTTAGCCTCAAACTATTAACGAATTACACATATCGCTGGAGATCGTGTTTCTGGTTCAGCCAAAGTGTGATGGTTTCTGACGATTCTAATTCGAATTGGTTGGCACAACTAAAAGAATTAGCACCGCCATGTCGATTTTATAACCCACATATTATAAACGTGCAAGAAGTCATAAGAACGTCTTATGTATACTATTATACAATATTGATATGCCTTAAACATATATGTTAGTATTGTTTTAACAGCTACCATATTATATAATATTAATATTATATATTATTATATTATAATACAATATTTTGCCGGTCTCATTATAGACCGGCAAAACAAATAAATTACATGTCCTCCTACTAGTTAATATTATATTGACTTACATTACTTCATATAACATTATTAAGTTCCCATTGTTACCTTCGGTCAATATTACATTTGGTAGGAGCGTATGTTGACCATATAAGTTAACATCATTTGTAAATATTTAATGCTAATAAAATCACAAACCTCATATGTGTACCCAAAGTGCTGCAATGAATGTACTAGGCGATTTAATCCATCTGTTGCATTTGTTGCCACTGTAGCAACTAAAAGGTTCGGCTGGGCTAAACAAGGTTAACTAACGTCAAGTTAATAATAAACAATAATAAATGTATGCCTGATGCTTCGAATGTTAACAGGAGAAGGACCACCACTGCATAAAATATCTAAACACATTGAGCCATTAAAGATAGATAAAAGTGTGAGTATCACTAACTGCGAAATATATAAAGAAGCAATAACTTAATGTTATGTTATAATTGATTATGTTGGTAATTCAAAACTTTAGCCATTCCATCGAAATAAATAATTATCATTTCCTCCATTGGGTTGTTCTGAAAATAAAAAACTGATCAATTTCCTCGCTAGTCGTTCACATTCGTGTGTATCTTCAATATTCCCGCTAAAGACAATGTATTTCATGCAGGAAAGGTGCCATACAGTCAGCTACATTTTGTCTTTTGTTTCGTAACAACCAACCAAACACTAATTATATATCCGCATTTTAGCTGGGAAATATAATAAGATATAAGAATATATGAAAAATACGCATAGGAGACACTAATAATTTCAATAATGTAGCATAAATATCATAAACTTTTGATGAAAAGAGCGAAAATGTATTGCATCGACACATGATTTGCATTACAAGAGTAATCACGGCCCACTGCAAGTTTTTGTCTCAATATAAACTTAAAGTGGAAGCTTTTATTGCTGAATAAATATTTCTCAGATTAACTTCTGACATTGTGGGATTAAAATTTAAAATAAAATAGCATTTAAAGTTTAATAGCTTATATCAGCTAAGGATTGGAAAAAGTTAATTTATCAATCAGTTTACTGATTAAAAATTCAAATCAGATAACTAACTAATTTTATATAATCTAAATTTAAGTATTTAAGGCTGTTGGATCTGGATTAATCAATTAACTGATTAATAATTTTTATTTTAACCAATCAAATCATTGCAAAAGCTTTTTAGACGATAATCTACAATTCATTGCGTAGGTCACTGCAAAATCCAACTCTTGACTGCTTACTGAAACTTTGAATTAATTAATACAAACAATAAATTCAACTCTAAATGGATTATCTTAAAAATTAAAGTATTTTTTAGTTTGAGATTTCTTTAAACAGAATCGAAATAAAACATAAATCCGGTAGACACAAAATTATTACCTTATTTTTCCCGAACGTCATTACTATGATAAGAAAAGTACTTTCTTAAAAAGTATCAGAATACTGGCGGTATTTGTATTTGATTCATTATATATATTTGATAACAATCTTTGTAGGGCATTTTATCTGCTTATGAAAATAAAACTAGATATTAGCTAGAAATAAAAATACCAAATTTTCTCTATATACTGATTATTGAGAAAGATCTGTGTCTGCATAATGTGTATTTCACAAACAACATTAACAAATCGATAGATTCTTGCATGGCATTACAATGTTGTTATCTCGTGTGGTGTCAAATAAAAAGTAGGTGATGCCTCAATAATTGCATTTTTACACAGGAGACGAATGAAAAATTCGTAGACACTTTACTTTTGACGCAATAACTAATACACAATGTGATGGCAACATCGCTGAAAACATCTTATTTTGAATTATTTGAAAATATGATCTGATATTATTCTCTATTTTTGCATAGAGATGGTCTTGTAAGGAAGACCATCTTTTAGGGAAATTAAATTCCACAATGCTTGTCATTATAAATCAGATAACAATTTTATTTTATTTAAAATAGAATATTTTAAATTATTTGAATTATTTTTATATTATACAAAATAAATTTAATGTCAATTTGTTTAAATTAACATTAAAATCACCAACGTTGTGATTTATTACTTGTTGGAATGCAACCAGAGTATTTGATAATTATAGATCTTTGAAATCATTATTAAAATAAATCCTCATTTATTCGATTTAAAAGAGATCTTTTAAATCGTTATAAATTTACTCTACACAAATTTATCAAATCATTCTAGTGAACGATAGAGAACATTAATTTACATTTTTATTTGATAAACATAAAAGCAAATTGATTAACAATTTGCTTTTAAATATTTGTTGTACTGTAATTGAAACTTGGATACTAAAAGTTGGTCGCTTGATGTTCAACTCTTAATACATTCGTTGTGATTTATTACTTGTTTGAATGCAACCTAATTAAGCTTGAAGCAAATTACATAGTATTTGATAATTATAGATCTTTGAAATCGTTATTTAAATAAATCCTCATTTATTCGTTAATTTTTTAATTTTTTATTACCTTTTTGCTAGCAACATTTGAAAATCATTTTCGCATATGCCCTTTTGTATTAGAAACTAAATAACTCAATCCGTTAATTAAGTTTATAAAGTTAAGTACAAAATATAAGTTCATTTTTAGAATAGCTAAAGTCTGAAATATTGGCTTTGAACACCCACACGACATTGAACGACTAAGTATATAATGAAATATAATTGCTTGATAAGCCTAAGCTACTAAAATTAAACTACTAATTCAAAACATAATTTGAATTTTTAATGTCAATTTGTTTAAAACGATTTAAATGTGTTACTAATCAGATTAGCTAACTGAGTCTATTTTATATTATTTATAAATTAAAAATAATGCTAAATAGCATTTAAATGTTAAATAAGAAACAATTAAATAATTATGAATAATTAATAATTGTTAAAAGATTTGATATAATTTATAACAAGTTTAAATTGAAATTTAAAATAACAGCCATTTTTATGAATTGACTAATAAATAACAAACAATGTATAAGAATAAGGATTAGAGGTCATCAGGAAGAACTGATATGTTATCAGATTCAGTCCTTATTCTTCGATTCAGCATAACAGCGGGGATTAATACATGCTAATGATGCTTTACTTCTGATTAAATTTGATTATCTAGTGTATTTTATTCTAATTCAAAGTATATTATTTATTATATATAAATGTTTCCGCTAAATAGTTAAAAATTTATTAATTTTAATAATATTCTGTTGATTTATATATTGTAAATTTAATATTTTAATAATATTTTGTAGATTTTTATTTATCCATTTTAAGAAATAAAAATAAAATTCATCAAAGTTGAATGAAAATCAGTAGAAAAATTATGATACTATATCAATAATTCATAGTTTCAGTATTTCTGACAGAGGTTATATTACCGGGAAAACAAAATCCACATATCAATAATAACTTGTCAGTAGAACAAATCAGATAACTGAGTATACGTATTTTATACTATAAATAAATATAAATAAAGATAAAAAATAAATAATTATAATTAAGAACAAAATTAATTATATTATAGTTATATTATATTATAATTATAAATAATAAATAAGTATAAAAAAGTTATATAATTTATATTTTTATAATT
Organism: Pomphorhynchus laevis; assembly: GCA_012934845.2. NCBI lineage: Eukaryota > Metazoa > Acanthocephala > Palaeacanthocephala > Echinorhynchida > Pomphorhynchidae > Pomphorhynchus > Pomphorhynchus laevis. The sequence goes on along the minus strand of WNNJ02000912.1, from coordinate 131,497 downwards.
TATTAATATAAATTATAATTAATGTTAGTTTAGATTTAGTTTATATTACTCTATATTAATAGACAACAATAATCGTTATAATATAATAGAAATTTTATTATATGAACAGTTTAATTACTGTGTAATATTATTTTGTCCATAAATATTTATATTTTAAATGTATGTTGTATCAATTGTTTTTTCGTTATTCTTACTTATTTGTTTTGCTTGACTTAACCATTACAAAAAGGTTACAATTACTGTTAGTTTAGATTTAGTTTATATTACTCTATATTAATAGATTAATATAAATAATATTTAATTATAATATTAATTTTAATTATTAACTCAACTAATTCCAATATAAATCAGAACAGGTAACTGAGTCTACGTATATAAAATTATTTATAAATTAAACATAATGATAAATAAAAATATAATAATTAAAAATTAAATAATAATTAATAATTGTAATTTATATTATTTATGAATTAAAAATAATGCTAAATAAAAATAAAATAATAAAATGCATAATTAGATAATTATAAATGATTAATAATTGTTAGATAAGATTTTGTAAAACTTATATCAAGTTAAAATTTCAAATTGAAATTCAAAATATATGTCAATTTTAATGAATTGACTAATAAATAACGACGATGTATTATAATAAGGATTAGAGGTTATCAGGAGGAACTGATATGCTATCAGGTTTCGGTCCCTATCCTATTTGGCCCCATAGAATCGGGGCCAAATAAATGCTAATGACTTATTTCCTCTAATGAAATTTGATTATCATAAAAAGTTATGATAAATTTGATTATCTACCGATAAAAAATTTCAGTTTAAGAGTTACGTTTAATAATATTTTAATTGATTACTGCCATTTAACTTTTTCGTCATTGACTATTTTTATTTCAATATGAAAAATCAGATCAGCTAACTGAGTCTACGTATTTTATACGATATATAAATTAAATAAGGTAATAAATAATTATAATTAAGAACAAAGTTAATAATAATTATAAAATAATTATAAAATATTGTAATATATATAATAAAACATAATATTATTTATTTTAATAATCATTAAAATAATTAATAAAATAATTATAATTTAGAACAAAATTCTACAATTTTGTTCATTGACTTTAAGTTTAAGAAATAGTACGCTGGGTCTTAAGAGTACTAGATCTAAGCCGTACCGGGTCTGAGCTGCGTACCTTGTAAATATCTATGAAGAATAGTACCGATTGTATTATGCATGCATTAAGTAAGTGCAAAATGCAAATAATTACAGATGAATAATTTAAAATGCGATAATTTGAGCTAGCTGATTAAATTAAATTTAATTATCCAATTAAATCATTAGTTGCAATTTTTATTAATTGATTACTGCCATTTAACTTTTTCGTCATTGATTATTTTTATTTCAATATGAAAAATCAGATCAGCTAACTGAGTCGACGTATTTTATATTATTTATAAATAATATAATTTATAAATTAAAATAATGCTAATTAAAATTCAAATTATTAAATAATAGAAAATAAGTTATTATAAATAATTGTTATATAAGATTTTATATAATTTATATCAAGTTAAATTTTAAAATTGAAATTTAAAATAAAGTCAATTTTTATGACTAATAAATAACTGACATGCTATCAGGTTTCGGCCTCTATTACTCGATCCAACATAGAATCGGGGTCAAATACATGCTAAAGACGTATTTTCTCTAATGAAATTTGATTATCTTGGAAACGGAAGGTGCTCGGGGTCAATGTTAAATGATCAAAATTGAAATAGCAAGACGCCCCGCATGAGTCAGAAAATTTATTGAATTTTCGATTCCAGTTTGGAATCATCATCAGAAATTGTAAGAGTTTTAATAACAAAGACTTTTTTAACGTCAAGAAAATTAATGATAAATTTGATTATCCATCCATAAAAATTTTCAGTTTAAGAGTTACGTTTAATAATATTTTGATAAGTTTATATTTTGCGCTGTTCTGTTTGATTTAAATTTATTTTAAAATCAAAATAAATTTAATAGTTAATTTTAATAAATTTAATGTTTAAATTTGTCTTTCATAAAATTTTGTTGATTTTATTGACTTCCCGTTTTTAGGTCATCTCGACCGTTTTTCTTTGTATGGTACACCCGGGCTCATCATAGTGCTAACTACCGCCATTTTCGATCGGAAATTAATTAGTCTTTTTTTATGATTCGTACTCCCGTCATTTTATTGGCACACGTTTAGTCTCTTTGCATGTTACACCCACACTAATCAAAGGGTCAAGTACCGCAATTTACTTCAAAAGTTATTTTGCTTCTTCCAAGATTCGAACTCGCATCGTTTTATTGGCACACGCTAAGCACCCTCAATTATACAGTAACTACTCGAGAGTGACTAATTTTTTCTTCAAACATATTCGTTCTAATAATAAACACATTTATTAACCTATATTTGAATAAATATAATACTATTAGACATTGAAGTTGTTTATTTGTCTGTGATATATATGCTATAATAATATAAATAGTGTTATAATACTGTAATAGTATATATAGTGTTATATATCGATTGTTCACTCATTTGCTTCAATTACTGATTGAACAGGAAGCAGCAAAATAAATTTGTTTTTTAAAAATTAGTCGAATTTTTGAAAAGCAAATTTATTTTACTTTTTCCTGTTCAATAAACAATTCTATATTTAGTATACATACAGTATAATTTGATTTTCTCGTTTATTTAAAATAGAGAATTAAAATTCATTCCGATCCATTCATTTATTTGATACCAAAATATTATAATTAAGGCGAAAGCAATAAAGTTATCAAGTTATAATATAGTATATGGAATACTATAATGATATATATAGAAAGATGATTTATTTGATATTTCGCTAACTTCTGCTAGCATCTTCAAAAAATTAATCCAGCTCCATTAATTCTTGATTAAAAAGTTATTAAGAAAATTTAGGTTTACTAGACTTTATTTTAATTAGACTATATTATACTGTATATAAATTAAAAATAAAGATAAATTATAAATAATATAAGATTTTATACAATTAATATGCATTTATATAAATACATATAAATAAATATATAAATATACTTTTATGTAATAAAATGTATTTTCAAAATTAAAAATTAATTTTTATATTTATAATTATTTAATTATAAATAATTTCATAATAATTTTATATAAGATTTCATATTACTCATATCAAGTAAAAATTTGAAATTCAAATTTAAAATAAAAGTCATTTTTCATGAATAACATATTTTATATCAGAATAAGGATTAACGATCATCAGATGGAACTGCTATGTTATCAGGTTTCGGCCCCTATTGCTCGACCTCAAATATCAGTAGCGCCAAATATATGCTAATGACGTACTTTCTCTGATGAAATTTGATTATATAGTATTCTATTCTAATACAAGGTATATTATTTATTATCCATAAAACTTTTCCGCTAATGATTTTAAATTTATTCTTTATATTATTGTGTTGATTTATATATTTTACTATTTTCTGCTTGATGTTATTTTTATAGTAACCTAGTTTAAAATATGTATCTATTAAATTATTTAAATGATTTTGAAGAAAGCCAATATCATTACATATTGTTGCAATTCTTAAAATTTCATTATTTAATGTACTATATTTTATATTATATGATATGCATGAATGCTCATGCAAAAATATGTTTTTTTTGTAAATTTAATTTGCTTTACGATATAAATTAATAATCGTTTTAATAGTTTTACCATGTTTATGTTCAGATACCTATTTTTATCGTAAATATTAGTTTAATTAAGAAAAATCGCATTTTTTGTGTAAAAACTAATATTTTTGATTAATTATCGATGATTAATTATGGGTGTTTCAAAATGTAGTTATTTTCACATATTTGATGGAATTTTTACTTAAGAATTTATACTTAATGATATCGTGCGTTCACCATGCTGCACCACGCCTTTGGAACAAACTTCCTCGTGACTTAAAATCATTGACGTCGCTTAAACACTTCAAAACTTCCTTGATCGCCATACTTCTTGCAAACGAACTAAAATAACACTTTCAGCCGCAATCAATTCAATAACTCTACATACAAGTTCAAACATTCATCGGACGTAAACTTGTCTTTTGATTTTTATAGTGGGCCTGTAAGTGGTTCTATTCACCACAAAGGCCACTCTAAATAAATTCTATTCTATTCTATGAATAAATGCTCATGAAAAAATACGTTTCTTGTAAATTTAAATGTCATCTTTACGATATAAATTAAAAGTAGTTTTAATTGTTGTTAATTTAATGTTTATATTATACCTATTTTATTAAGAATTAAACTGTTTGATTTAATTTAATATTTGTCCGGAACATTTTATTTATACAGTTTTGATTTATTTTTACACAGCAAAACAAAAATATTGAGTAATGAAAATAATTAAGTAGAACTACGAGTAATTGTACAAATTTATATAAAACAAAAGCTATTATTATATCAAAATTATTTAAAACTTTCATTTTTTAACAGGAACATTGTTCGATTTAGTTGTTAGTGAATTGATCAGTTTTAATCTCCTGAGTTACAGTTTTCTGGTGATTCTCCAGCTGAGTAAGGCGTTCATCAATATATCTTTCTTTTTGTTTATATTCTTCTAACTCATCTTGTAACTGTTTAATGATCACTAAGCGATCATACTGTATTAGTACACCATTCAAAAGCCTATAACATTTTCGATCATCGGTTAATTCCTAAAAATAACGTATATTTAAAATTTTATAATAAAAAATAATATTGCATATATAGAAGTAATCATATTATTGGAAACGAGATCTCGCAAGTACGATATAAATTAATTGATTTATAAATTGATATAAATTGATTTATCATTACTTTTAATGCAATTCTTAAAATTTCACTATTTAATATATTATATTTTATATTATATGGTATGAATAAATGCTCATGAAAAAATACGTTTCTTGTAAATTTAAATGTCATCTTTACGATATAAATTAAAAGTAGTTTTAGTTAATGTCAATTTAATGTTCATATCTGGATATATAAATGTTTTATCATAAATATTAATTTTATTAAGAATGAGGCTTTCTGGATAAATTTGTTCGCTAATTGAATAAAAATTATTAGAATTAAAAACACATATATCATCAATATACCATTAGTTTAATGATTACTACACATATATCATCAATATATCATTAGTTTAATGATTATTTCAAAATCATTAGTTTAATGATTTTGAATAAAACAATATCATTACATATTATGGTAATTATTAAAATATGTCATCTTTGCGGTAAAGTTGATAATAGTTTTTATTGGAATGCCTGAAAATTAAGTGTGAAATAAAGCCTTAAAATTAATTTATTTTACATAAAACTTGGTTGATTTATATTCATTTAATATATTATGGCAATTCTTAAAATTTCATTAATGTATTATATTTTATATTAAATGGTATACATGAATGCTCATGCAATAATATGTTTCTTGTAAATTTTATATTTTATATTATAATAAGATAATCATTAATAATATAATCATTTATATTTTAATAATATAAATGATTATATAAATGATGGATTAACTAATAATATTATGTAATTTGGGAAACTTTTTATTATAAAAAATTCCATTTTTCATTTATATTTAGAATTTCTAAATAACTTTTTCTGTTTAGGGAGTCCAATAATTTTCTTTTAACATTATTAATTTTTTGAATTACCGGGACTTTGAAAATTACGGATGGATTATTCGTTTGCAAGGTTTTAAGAACTAAGCAGTTAATTAAAAATTCGAGAGATGCCTTTGCCTGCTAAAACAGTTAAAATGCCTGCAAACATCACAAACACCAACAAATTGGCTTCCACTTTATCAATTGTAGCTGACGAGTGATATAAATGACACAACTCAAGTTTATTTTTTGTACGATTTATCTCAAGGCCTTAAAGAGAAACTTTTAGGGATTATTACCCCTCAAAGAACAAACTCTTGGAGTTGATACAGCAAAAGCATTATTGAATGTTTAAAAACTTTTCTCGATTTTAACAAACCGAACCGAAAAGTAAGAAATGTGCAAGAAATAGATTTGTCGCTATTTTAAAATAAAAAATAATTACGAGTTACGTAAGATATTATAAAATCTCGAAATATTCATCAAGAGTGTGAGCAGACATATCCTGTAGAAATTTGTAAAGTAACAGAATTTGTGATTAAGATCGTTAACTCGATTGTAGCTAAAGCTCTCTACTATCGTCAATTTATAGAATTTTTAATCAACGTAGATTGTGAGTATACAGATTATTCGCTTCATAAGAAGGTTCGTTGTTTATCGATAGGCAACGTTTAAAGCGTTTCGCTTCAGTGTTTACTGAAATTAAAACATTTCTTATCGAAAAGAGTGTTCACTATCCATATTCTTCGACCCAACATAGCAGCGTGGGTCAAACACGTGTTAAAATATGTATCTATTAAATTATTTAAATGATTTTGAAGAAAGCCAATATCATTACATATTGTTGCAATTCTTAAAATTTTATTATTTAATGTATTATATTTTATATTATATGGTATGCATGAATGCTCATGCAAAAATATGTATATTGTAAATTTAAATATATCATCTTTACTATATAAATTAAAAGTAGTTTTAATTGATGTTAATTTAATGTTCATATCAAGAAATATACCTTCTTTATCATCAATATTGGTTTTATTAAGAATACGGCTATCTGAATAAATGTGTTCACTTATTGAATAAAAATTATTAGATTTAAAGACATTTATCATCAATATATCAAAATATATATTTTATATCTTTATATAATTTAGATTTAGTTTTTACACAGTTATGAACCAATTCATATTGTATAAATCTTAAAAATAAGTTAGCTATAATTGGGCTACTATTATCTCTGGTAATTAAGCTACTAATCTTTTATAAGGTGATAAAGTGATGAACACCTTATCTTTAGTATATCAAACATATATTTCATATCTTTATATAGTTTAATATGTATCTATCTAATTATTTAAATGATTGTTAATGAAACCAATCAAAAGAATGAGATATGTAAATATAGTCGCGTATGCAACTATATTTAACGTATTTTACGTGTTATTTTATATTTTACGTATTTATATTATATTATTTCTTATATTTTATATTTTACGTATTATTTTATTAATTATTATATTTTATGTATTCATGTAAAATATGTTATTAATTATGTTATTAATATTTATAAAATATTAATCCTTGACTTGTAAAAGTCAAGGATTAAAATTTTTTTAAATGCAAATCACTTTTATAGAAAAACATTATAATTTTAAACAAAAGTTTAAAATTAGTGGATTAATTTATTTGTAGATATAAATAAAAATCACTTTTATTCATCATCAATATTTTGCGACATCAATATTATTTAGTCGTTATTATTTATTGGGTTTGATTAAGAATAAGGTTACCTAAACAAATCTGTCAGCTTATTGAATAAAAATTATTAGAATTAGATACACATATATCATCAATGTATCGAAACATATATTTCATATATTTATATTGTTTAGATTTAGTTTTTACACAGTTATGAACAAATTCATATTCTATAAAGCTTAAAAACAAGTCAGCTATAATTGGGCTACTATTACCACCCATTGGAACACCTTTTACTTGTCTAAATATAGATGTCCCTACTTTTAAATAATTTTGATTTATCAAAATATTTAAGGATTCTATTAATTCAATTTTATCCATATATTTATAATTATTTGATTGTTTAATTTTTGTTAGATAGGCGTTATAATTATTATAACATATGTATATCTTAGTCAGCTTTAATATAAACTTAATATTTAATATTCATATAATTTATATTACGTTTTTTATACAAATTTATTAGGATAATATACAAATAATTGGGATAATTTGTATAAATTATATACAAATTAATAATAATTGAGATACTATACACTATATATGAATTAATTATATTTGGGATACTATTACCTTCTGTTGACAAGTCTTTTATATTTCTATATAATATTTTATGTTTTTATAATTATTTAGAATAAATAATTATACTTCTAAATAATTTGAATTTATCAAAATATTTGCAAATTTCATTTGACAATTTAAATCGTAAATCGGTAAATGAGATGTGTATGTTGATTTTTTTATTAGGCCGATCTTACTTTTAAAAACAATTAATAATGAATGCAGTTCATAATTGTAATTACAAAAGTTAGTTTCTGTCATTTTTGTAGCTACTAAAAAAACACTATGCAAAGCTCGTTATCAAAAATTTTTAGCATTTGATCAAAACATCATTAATGTTTGCATTAAATTAGTTTTCATGAAAATTAGTTCAGTAGTTTTGAATATGAAATTTAATTAAATGTTTATTTTCTTTGTTTTAATACAAGTAACTTTAAAATAAGACCAATTTTATTAGTTACTTAAATTATTCACTTAAATTAAAATAGTAAATTTTTAAATTTTAACTTTAGATAGTTTATTTTTCTTTAACGCATCGATAGTAGTTTATATATTGACTCTAAATTTCGATTATTTGGAAATCAGATAACTGAGTCTACGTAAAAATAATAATAATATTTTAATAATTAATAATACAATAAGCGGGCAGAACGGCCTTTTCGGTCAAAGCCCTGTATACATAATGATACAATACATTATTAGGTTCCCTCAAATGGGCGTCTATACAGACAGTAACATTTATATGTAATAAATACATTTTTCATCAAGTTGGTCTTTTTTCTTTACAATATTTCGTCGTGATTCGATGTATTTGCTCTTTGACATATAACCATGTAGCGCGAATACACACTATCCCAATCTAGTGTAAAACGCTAATGCGACACTGATTATTGATAGAATTATTGTAATAGCTCTAACGTCTTCTGTTTAGTAGAATTTTGATTTGCCAGCATTTTTTATCATTTTGTGAGCTTCCGGACCTATTCCTCCGCATGTCGAAAACGTCAGTTGTATGAAAAGTGTTCGATCGATATCGGCAATACGCTCCCCATATTTAACAGTTATTTTGAACGCGGTACAAGGCCGATCAAATTTTTGGCATATTCTTTAATGCCAGTTTACGATTGATCGCGTTGAACGCATTAGTGGCATCTATCTGAAGTACGCAAACATCATTCGATGACTCGGAAGTTTTCCTAGTAGAGTGGATTGCCGCCTCAGCTGCGCATTTTTGCGCAGCACATAACTGTACACAATCAGCCACTTTAGTAAGATCATGCGTTATCATTGATAAAATTGATTTGGTTATTATTCGTCGGATTACCTCTCCAATGTATATTGGTTGGACTCCAGGTTGTTTGTTCAGTGGGATAAGCCGATATGCAGTAAACGCATCTGAATTCGGTAAACTGATATCCTTCGATGCTAGCCGAGAGAGGAATTTTGCCAACGCATCCGCTAGTTGCATGGAATCAAGTCCGAACTCATTAAGCATCAAGTACCAATCTTAAGCGTCCATACCAAAGGGTTCACTGCTTCCTTGAACAGTTCCACTAACCGATATAATCGTTTGTGCATCAATTGCCAAAAATACATAAGAGTGATGTTCGCACATCCCCGGTAATGGGTTCTTTAGTTCAAGAGACATATTAAGTTCACAGTCCTCAGGGTGTAGTATACTAAGTTTCTCCCTAACTGACACTGTATTGTTGATAATATCATAAATGCGAAGAAGTCCACTCCTACTTACATCGAGAGACAGCATTCGTATCACACTCGTTGCTTTACCACTCGTCATTCAATCTTATAAAGTCTTTGTGCCATTTTTTGAGCGGTGTTACTATTTTCATTGATCTTTATGTACTCCATTCGGTTTTGAAGAATCAGTCTCTCGATAAATATCATAAAGCTCCTGGTTGTGCCACATTCTTAATCTGCATTCCAATGCCCTGCGAATTGAAGTGACCTTCTTGCTCTATGTTTTGCCTAATTACTTGGCTGAACATTGTTGCATGCTGAAGTGAATAGTTTTCCAAGTCAGCAGAGTTTGCAGCACATGGGAAGAGATCGGCAAATGTTGCAATGAATTGATGACTCGCGTTACAACGTTGTAATCGAAATAGATCAGATATCCATTTGATACATTCATCAAAGTAAGCCTGTGTATTGAAGCCCATATTGCGAATATCATTCTCCCCAGTCGGGCCCTCGACCGGAATGTAAGTTATGAGTACATTCAGTTTGAACATTAGTAATTCTATTTGTAATATAATTCGACTCATGAGTATGTGCGTTAATCATTTGGTCTCGACGTGTGCAATTTGGAGCACAGCAGTTTGTACATGTTCTATTCGCCGTTGGACAGGCACATCGAATACACTTTGCAGCTCTTGTGTTACAGTTACCACACTTGCTAAAAGAGGACTGTTTCCCACAAGTCATATTATGTATTTTATTGTACCGTCATTGTATGTTATTTATTGTATGTTATTTTCGGATATGTTACTCAAACTTTTTTATGCTCTCAAACTTATTTATGCTCTCAAAGATATGCTCTCAAACTTTTTTATGTTATTATTATTTTTTATAATAATTAATTTATTAGAATCCACAGAAAAAGAAAGGTTCTTTCTAAGATAAAGGTTTTTTATGCTCTCAAAGATATGCTATCAAAGATATGCTCTCAAAGATATGCTCTCACATATATGCTCTCAAAGATATGCTCTCACATATATGCTCTCAAAGATATGCTCTCACATATATGCTCTCAAAGATATGCTCTTACATATATGCTCTCAAAGATACGCTCTCAAAGATATGCCCAAACTTTTTTATGTTATTATTTTTTAGTACAATAGGTAAAATGTTGTTACGATGCGAAAGGTACATGATCAATATCGTTGCATCAGTTTGATCTGTCGACGTAGGCGCAAGATAGTGCTGGTCGGTGACATGCAGATCGAAAGTCCAGGTAACACATTGATGCGGATCGACATAGGGTAAACCAAATTATACGTTTCAAAGTACAGATGCAGTTTGAGTAGGAATTCGTTGCTGATTTTGTCGATTGTAATTGAGCGATCCGCTTAAGTACATGTAATGTGCCCTCACTAATGCTGCAAGACGAAGCGAACACAAGTGGTACGAAACTTCCGCGTTCAACAACATTGATTCGCTCCTTATACTTTGATATTTTACGGACTTCGTGGTAGTTGAAAGCATTGGACTTCGACGAGCAGTACGAAACGGCATGGTTGTTAAAGATCGTGACGTCGAAAAACGTCCGCCCGAATCGACTTTCGAAGAGCTCATTGCAAGCAACATCGAGTCTCGCTGCCTCGTCGCTACTCGTTGTGAATCTCTTAAAACATATGCGTTCATTGACGGACTCTAACCCATGATCGATACCTATTCCATTGCAAACAGTCGTCAACTCACGAGCAATGATATCTCTGATCGCATTGTGGAGTATATTTTGAATGCCTCCACGTTTACATGACAAGGAATGCGAAAAGTTCGTTCCAGCGTTGCATATATAGTGCAAGGACAAGTTTGCGGAATACCAACCGTATAGCGTTGATAAACAGTCACGGAATGCATTTGGCGAGAGAGAGAAATTATCGCGTATAATTCTACTATAAAACACATAAATCGTGTAATTGGGTATGTAAGCATAATATAAACCATGAAATGTAGGCGTGGGCAAACTGCTAATGAGGTCCACACACTGATTGTAGTGTACAGTGATGCTGATAGGATTGAAAGAACCACACGAGGAAAATACAAAACCGACCAATGATGTAATACGGCTCGTGTAAGCAATGCATATTCACAATAGTAAAAAGACAGCTTACGGTTTACTGTCCGATGTACAATTCGTAAAGGAACGAATAATAAAAAAATCGGTGTGTGGTGTGTTTGAATTGCAAATAATAGTTGCTACATTACGTAGAAGTTGCTACATTTCTACAATCAGTGTGGGTGGACCTTATCAGCAGTGAGTTCACGCCTGCATTTCATGGTTTCAGACTGTACACTACAGTGTACAGTACAGTGATGCTAATAGGATTGAAAGAACCATACGAGGAAAATACGAAACCTATCAATGATGTATTACGGCTCGTGTAAGCAATGAATATTCACAATAGTAAAAAGTCAGCTTGCAGTTTACTGTCAGATGTACAATTCGTATAGGAACGAATAATAAAAAAATCGGTATGTGGTATGTTCAAATTACAAATAATAGTTACCTCCCACACCAACTATAGAATAGATAAATTGTGTAATTTGTTATATAAGCCAAATATAAACCAGCATTTCGGCGACAATGTGTTCAGCGGAAACAGTAAACAGACCGAAACACGAAATGTAGCCGTGGTCTCATTGCTGATGAAGTGAACCCTCGCTGATTGTAGTGTACGGTAATGCTGATAGGATTGAAAGAACTACACGAGGATAATATTTTTTATTATTCGTTCCTTTACGAATTGTACATCGGACAGTAAACCTCGTGTTATCATTGACCAATGACGTTATACGGCTCGTGTAAGCAATGAATATTAATAATCACGTAATATTTAAATTTAACGGAAACAATTAATAAAAGATGTTTTTATAAATTTAATTAGTGGTATTTTTCATAAAAATGGTGTTTAAACAGCATTTTAAACTGCATTTTTGATGCAGCGTCGTAAGCAGAACATCCAGACAATTGATCAAGAAATCTTTGCACATTGCATTACAGAAGACGCCCATTACAGGCAACAAGTCTAACTAGAACTTGAAATTATCATGGTTATCATTTAAGGATGGTATAACATAAATGCATTGGTTCTTCCATTGAGTTGCGTTGCTTTCTTTCGTTAAGAAATTACACTCTGCATTATTCCGTGTACTATTTTATTCGTATATAAAGGGTTTTGTAATTCTAGCAATCCAGTATATCCTTGAAAAGCAAACCACCAAATACTTGGAAATAAATAAATTGTAAAATTAAAATAAATACTTGTCTATAATTTTATTTCACCTAAATGAAACAAATTTTTTGAACATAAAAACATTTTCGCTATTTAAATATATAAATAACATTTTTTGGATACATTCGCTCATTGCAGTTTTGAAATATTGTCTTTAGATTTCTTTATGCTGCTTAGCTAAGTTAATTATTCGTCTGAATATATATGAGCAAAAATGTACGGCAATTGAAATCGAAACAGTAGATGCTACCGTAAACATATATGGTTTAGACATTTCAATGAATGAAAACTGTTCATGATTTGTATGATTCAAAATGTCAGTATCTGACTTCCATCTGTTTGAAACGGACGCATCGATGCTATCTTCTAAAGTTAACATAATCTGTCGATGTATATTCGTTAAATTTTCTGGACTTGTATAATTAATAGATATCAAATAGCATACACTTTCCAGATTTATTTTATTTCCTATTTCAAGATTATAAAAAAACCTGTTTCGACATCTCGAAGGATCTAATGCACACAATAATTTTAGTAATCGATCAAACTTTAGCGTATTTCTCCTCCGAAGTCTTTTGTTAATTTGGCCGTAGAACATTACATAGCTGTTTGCTATTAATAAATTATAGGCTCTTGACAGTTGACTTGCGTAGAAGCTCTTAAGAGTAAATTCGTGATCAAGACTTTATCTACATCTTGTATCGACCAAAAAACTTAAGCGAACTCAAATTCTTAACAATTATTTAAATTACATAAGTTAAATAAGATTTAAATTTAATATTTAAGTTTTACTAAGTTTGATTTAATAAATTCATTATCAATGCAAATTACATTTAGCAATGCCATTTAAAATGACGCTAGAAAAACCATTTAAAATGACATTTCGTTTAATTTAAAGAAGTTTAATTTTTACATAAGTTCAAATTCAAACTTGTGCTTTTTACGATAAAAACTCGAAAATATCAATGACATTTATCATTTATATAATAAATCCATTATCAAACGTTAATATTACAATTTTAGACCACAATATTAATAGATTGTCTAAATTTTGTTTTTATAAATTTAATATTTATTTCTAATATTTATTTTTGACAAATTACATTAAAATCTAATCTATAATTTTTATCTAAAGTAATTAAGAAAACTGTAAATTTATAATATATATTCTGAAATTTATGTATTATATAAACAATGTTATATTATCGTTTATGAAATTTATATTTCATTTTGTTGAGATGGAGGACCACCATGTTTACCGTCAATATAGTGCATGCGAGGGCCGAAACAATGATGATACAGGGACGTCCACTGATGAGTCCCGTCCTGTGGTGTTGTCTGGACAGCATGCTTTCTTTCGTAATGCGACCTGATAGCTGAAGCTATTATGTAGCCAGCTAAAATACAAGTTAGTCGAAGAGTTCCGGAAATATCTCAACAAAATGAAATTCAACTGACTTCCAACAAGGCGATTTCAATGCATTATTTTTTAAATAGAATTAAAAAAAATTAATTTTTAAAATTGAATTTTAAAAAATTCAACTATAAATCCAAATTATAAAAAATCTTAAGATTAAAATATTTGCTACTTTTGCAACTAAGTCTTTATATTGCACAAAATATAAAGACTTAGTTAGATCTGATTTTTAAATTATATTCAATAAAGTAAAAATACGTAGTTTTTGTACTTTAATTTAAACTTTCAATGGTAACAATAACTGCACAACTTAAAATTAGGAAACAAACTACAGATTACTAGTTTGATAATAGTAATCATTCGGAGAAAGGTTTTCAAAATGAAGGTAGTACCTTCCCCTAACAACGTTTATTGAATTTGAAATCAGAAATGATTTCAATTAAATTTGCAAAAGGTAAGACGAAAATCTTCATCAAATCTAATTGCCAATAAAAGCAAACATGTGAGTGATCGTCAGCCAATATTAAAAGGACCGAAACATGAAAAGTAGGTATTGGATCAGTAGCTGATGAAGTCCACTAATACTGAAATATAGTGTACTGGTGTTGGCTTGTAGCTAGGATTAAAGTAGCGTTCAGAATAAAAATAGTCATCAAAATTTCAATGAGAATTTATCTTCAAACTATATCATAGTTATAAGAAAATCACTTTATAACTAAAAAATTAATTTATAGATTTAAATATAAATCAACTCCACCATATATTATTGTGGATTATAAATATCGTATTACATTTATATGATTATTCGATTTTTACTTTGCAATCCCACTGTTGATATGGGCTATGTAAAATGCCTGTCTTCGTAACAAAGAGCTGAAAATGACCCAAGCTTTACATCATTGAGTTCAGTTGCATTTAAGATATATTAGGCAACATGGTGCAGATACTCATTCATCTCAACAATATCTACATTTGAAGTTAGAGTCACGCACATGACACACTAATGGGTTAACATAAAATTTGTAGTGAGAACCATAAATATAAAAATGCAAAATTAACGATTTCTTTAATTAGATGATCCATCTACAGGTGTTGTGAAAGATACTGAAGAGCTAAGATGCCTTTGGTTAATTGAAACGAGGTTTTGGTGCCAGTTTATTCTGCGTTGCAAGAAATCAGAAGTTGATGGTAGAGACAACCGATCCCTAAGTTCAGAAGAGTGATTTATCTTAATAGTGACGCTAGAGTGGAAAACGAAATATTTCTAGACAGTGGAAATATGATTTAGGATAATTCAACTTTATTCTGTCAATACTGCGGTAATTAGTTATTGTAAGATCGAAACAAATCGCTGAATGACCATATCTGATCTTGCAAGCATTATTAAAAATAGCTTCATTGCAGTTTTGAATGATTTACTTCGACGATTATATCGGACAATCAATATCATTTGTATATTGAGATTTATCCGTTGCACGAACAGCATCGTCCGGTTACCGGAGCACAATTATAAACTGGCATTGAAATCAATGACATATAACGAATACCTTGTTCGATGATTGCACCACACTTACTGGTTATCACGTTAATTGTCCTCTTGTAATCAATTTGCAGGAATGCTTATTAATAATATCAGTTATATTAATAATATGAAGATTGATCATGGAGCGGGCAATCCGATCTGCCACTGATCTGATAAGAATCACTTAATTGTTAGTTAATATAGCCGAGTTATATAATTTTAACTTAGCTAATAAGTTATATTTATAAGTTATAAATAAATTATTACATAATTTATATCATTATATTTTTGTTCTAGAAATACAGTGCCTTACATGTCATAAATAAATACCACATGCACTGCATGTATTGCTACAGAATTGAGCTATACAAGATGAGATAAGTCGTGGTTAACTTATATCCACAATATGTGCATTTGGTTGTTTGAAGATGTCCGAATGATGAAATGTACAAATATTTTCTGTGATACAACGAACTGGATTCTCCTTTAAAATGTGTAGTTCGGTATCTATTCCCCAAAAGTGCTTTCTGGCTATAACTGAATTTGGGCTACGCCCATTTGATTTATTGAATCGATACACCAGCATTCGTTGAAAAGATGTTGATTCAAAATTCAACCAGTTAGCGTAATTTACATAATAGTAAGATGGAGGTATAGCTCCAATAATGAAAACAATTGATTTGCTTTCAGGTGCATCATAGGCCTGTACTCTGCGAATTTCATCACTAACAATCATAAGGCCATCAACGAGATTTGATACTCTATCCCTGGTAATAAAGAGATACGATACAGCCATATTCCACATGAAGGTGTTAATATCGTCAGATAAGGGTATAACGAGTTTCGAACTATCTCCGTAAGTTGCTAGACCTAATCTATATACAAATGATAATTGATTTCGAAAGGTAAGTACTTCCGTAATGTGATCATTAATCGCAACTTGCAACTCAGTTTTGGTTTTCTTAGGTAGAAACATTGAGGTATCAACTAACATCAAAACATTAACAAATGATAATTGTGAGCAATTATATGATATCATCACTACTAACCAGTAACTGTATAAGATTAATTTGAACACGTATTAATCAAATACATTAAAGTACAATAATTTACAAACTGTTGTTTTATTTTAGCGCTAAAAACAACGTCATTAAATGCACATCTTATTTGATTTAATATTCGGATTGATACAAACATTGATATTTAAAAATTAATGTTTGTATCAATCCGAATATTAAATCAAATAAAATGTGCATTTAATGACGTTGTTTTTAATAAAAATGTCAGAATAATTGAAAAATTAATTATAAATAATAATGACTTAATAATTAAAAATTGATTGTAATACAAAAAATGACAGAATAATGAAAAATTAATTAAATATTATTTAATATTAATAATATTATTAATTATTATTAAATATTAATAACTGAATAAAAAAACTGACTGAATAACTTGTTGTTTATAAATATAATATAAATATTGAAGACGATAAATTTAATATTTTTATTATAAATGTATATTGTAAAAAATATATTAATAAATATAAATATTTATAAGTAATATTTATTAGCTTTTCGAATGCGTCAAAAGACGGATATAAATTTATTTCGAGAGTGAATGAACTTTCGAGAATGTCAAAAGAATTTTATGACAGCATGAAAATAATTATTTTTCCTAAAAGTGGAATTTTGTGTTAACGAGAAAGATGTTAGCATTTGAAATCTTTATTTAATTGATAAATTTAGGTAGATAAAATGATGAAATAAATAAATTTTTTAAGTATTAAAATAATAATAATAATTTTTGAAGCGGATAGATTAACAAAACGTATAGATTAGATTTTAATGTGTACAAACCAATTGTTACAAAGAATAACACTCCTATCGTTAATACTTTTGCATCGTTGAATTTTCGTAATTGTAAGCCGATATCAGCCATTTCGAGTTTAATCTGAGCACATTCGAAGTTTACAAATATAAATTTAAAATACATTTATAAGTAAATAATTTCAAAAGTTTTGATCGATAAAGAATTTTAAAAAGGTTTTATCCGAAATATTTATACTGTGTGAATGCATTTATTATTTATATAGTATCTATATTTATCTATTACATAATTATTTTATGGGTGAGTATAATTTTATGATTAAAACTAAATTTTATTTTAATTAAAAATTAATATAAAAATCATACAAAAATACTGTAATCTACTTGATTATCTATAAATTTTTTAATTAAATATAAAATTAATAAAAAAATCATACAAAAATACTGTAATCTACTTTATTATCTATAAATTTTTGATTTATATATAAAATTAATAAAAAAATCATACAAAAATACTGTAATCTACTTTATTATCTATAAATTTTTAATTTATATATAGAATTAATATAAACATCATACAAAAATATTGTAATCTACTTGATTATTTAAACATTTTTGATTTTAATATAGAACTAATATAAACATCATACAAAAATATTAGAATCTACTTTATTTTTATTTTATTATAAAATTAATATAAAAATCATACAAAAATACTGTAATCTACTTTATTATCTATAAATTTTTGATTTATATTTAGAATTAATATAAACATCATACAAAAATATTGTAATCTACATTATTATCTATAAATTTTCGATTTTAATAAAAAATTAATATAAAAATCTTACAAAAATACTGTAATCTACGTTATTATCTGTAAATTTTAGATTTTTATATAAAATTAATATAAAAATCATACAAAAACACTGCAATCTACGTTCTTATCTATAAATTTTCGATTTTTATATAAAATTAATTTAAAAATCATACAAACATACTGTAATGTACTTTATTATCTATAAATTTTCAATTTTTATCTAAAATTAATATATACATCATACAAAAATATTGTAATCTACTTGTTTATCTATATTTTAATATAAAATTAATATAAAAATCATACACAAATACTGTAATCTACATTGTTATCTATAAATTTTTGATTTTTATATAAAATTAATATAAACATCATACAAAAATATTGTAATCTACTTTATTATCTATATTTTTATATAAAATTAATATAAAAATCATACAAAAATACTGTAATCTACTTTATTATCTATAAATTTTCGATTTTAATATAAAATTAATAAAAAAATCATACAAAAATACTATAATCTACTTTATTATCTATAAATTTTCGATTTTTATATAAAATTAATTTAAAAATCATACAAAAATACTGTAATCTACTTTATTATCTATAAATTTTCAATTTTTATATAAAATTAATATATACATCATACAAAAATATTGTAATCTACTTGTTTATCTATATTTTAATATAAAATTAATATAAAAATCATACACAAATACTGTAATCTACATTGTTATCTATAAATTTTTGATTTTTATATAAAATTAATATAAACATCATACAAAAATATTGTAATCTACTTTATTATCTATATTTTTATATAAAATTAATATAAAAATCATACAAAAATACTGTAATCTACTTTATTATCTATAAATTTTCGATTTTAATATAAAATTAATAAAAAAATCATACAAAAATACTATAATCTACTTTATTATCTATAAATTTTCGATTTTTATATAAAATTAATTTAAAAATCATACAAAAATACTGTAATCTACTTTATTATCTATAAATTTTCAATTTTTATATAAAATTAATATATACATCATACAAAAATATTGTAATCTACTTCTTTTATCTATATTTATATATTTTAATATAAAATCAATATAAAAATCATACACAAATACCGTAATCTACTTTATTATCTATAAATTTTCGATTTTTATATTAAATTAATATAAAAATCATACAAAAACACTGTCATCTACTTTATTATCTATAAAGTTTCGATTTTAATATAAAATTAATATAAAAATCATACACTAATACTGTAATCTTCTTTATTATCCAAAAATTTTTGATTTTTATTAAAAATTAATATAAAGATCATACAAAAATACTGTAATCTACTTTATTATTTATAAATTTTTGATTTTTAAAGAAAATATATATATACATCATACAAAAATATTGTAATCTACTTTATTATCTATATTTTAATATTTTAATATAAAATTTATATAAAAATAATACAAAAATACTGTAATCTACTTTATTATCTATAAATTTTTGATTTTAAAATAAAATTAATAAAAAAATCATACAAAAATACTGTAATCTACTTTGTTATTTATAAATTTTTGATTTAAATAAAAAATTAATATATACATCATACAAAAATATTGTAATCTACTTTATTATCTATATTTTAATATTTTAATATAAAATTAATATAAAAATCATACAAACATACTGTAATCTATATTATTATCTATAAATTTTTGATTTAATATAAAATCACTAATAAAATCATACAAAAATACTGTAATCTACATTATTATCTATAAATTTTTTATTTTAATATAAAATTAATATAAAAATCATACAAAAATACTGTAGCCTACTTTATTATATATATTATTATATATATTATTATATATATTATTTATATATTATAATTATCGATAACTATTTATGAAAGTAATTTAATATACGAATTATCTTATCGCTATATTGCAGACATTGACATAAATGAAACGATTTCAGATATCGCAAAGCGCAAGCTTATGATTTCTTATGATTGTGATTTATTATGATTGAAATAATGTTAAACCAAATGTTAAACTCGCATTTTATCTACTTTGAATCAGGTGTTTTATAAACCTTGACATTTTGCCAAGTCAAATGTGAAGCATAATAATTAAAATAATAATTTTACGGCATGAGTTATAAAGCCACTTCTTTGTCCTTATTTGACATATAAATAATTCAACAATTGAATCCAATGAGTCCAAATGTCCGTCAATCCACCATGTAATCATTGACAAAATTGTGCGTTGGGCGAAATGTATAATCAATGGATCACCCTATAGTACATCATCAATTTGATCATATGAAAATCGGCGCAGTATTGAGAATTAAACGCATGCAATCGTCTCATTAGATTTTTCATATCTAAGTTATTTTGTGTTTCAAGGGTGTCCTAATTACGTTTATGTCCAGGTATCGCGTGTATGATGTTGCATTTTAAACAAATTCTCTGGTCATTGGTTGATCAAATGTTTCATCAGATACAACAAAACAGGTAGGTGACGTTTTAATTTTCATTTTGTCGAAACTGTTTTAACTTGAAAATATTCTTCCAGTGTGTTAAATTAGCGTGAGTTTAAAAGACAAATAGATTCGACAAAATTTAATTTTGGAGATATCAGGGAGCCTTTAGGCACACCAATAATTGACTAAAGCTGTCGAATATCAAGGTCGACATTGACACATAAAAACAATTGATGTAGAAGATAAAGGAAAATACAGAAATGTAATTCAACACATCAGGAATATCGAACACGGTAAGTAAGCTACAGTTGACTAAACAACTGTATTCCAGTTGACTAAACAACTGTAGCCCAGTTGACTAAACAATACTTTTCCACTTATCACTAAATATCCCAAACAGTCTCTGTACCTATGAATACTATAATGCTATTAACGTTATTTTCGCCATGTGATTACTCAATTTGTATGCATGCTTGGGAAATCGAGATAGAAGTTTCGAATCGAAACTCTTAATGTGTCAGTATTTTTATCGTATAAAAATGTTGTTTTGTAAAAAAATATGTTTGTAAAAAATTCAAAGTGTATTTACAAAAATACAAAGGGTTGCATATGTTTCTGAATTTCAAGAAAGTGAAAGATCTGAACTATATTTGAAATATTTTTTGTAAAATTTTAATGCCTGCGATGTACATCTAACAATACTGTACAATATTATTTAGCTATATGTCACAACGCTGACATGCACGGCTAAGAAATGAGCGTATGAATTATTTATTCATTTTAAGGAACTGATTTTCAACGCAGCGGAAATTACTTTTAGAAGGATGCCAAGAATGAAAGGGTTGGGTATTATGAAATCCGTAGCTGTGAGAAGAGTTATTTTCCTTAAAACGTGATCATAACAAAGGAAAGTAATTTAACCAAATATTGCCTGCACAAACCTATTACTTTTGAGAATATGTCCGAAACAAAATAAGAATTAAAAGACGAGGGGAGAAAGTTCACACATAGTAATGCGGTAATGTGCATGTTGTAATATAAATACAGCAGTATTCACAAATATATTAAAATACGTAATATCATAAAAATACAAAGGGTTGCATATTTTTCTGAGTTTCACGTAAGTGAAAGGTCTGAACTATCTCCAAATGCGTGGATTAAACCAGATTAAATAAATGGTTTCCTACTAAAAAGTGGAGATTTCCCAATAAAAACTGGAATGTTATCATTAAAAAGTGGAATGTTCTCAAAAAACGTTAAATGCTCTCATTTAAAAATGAAATGTTCTCTTAAAAAGTGGAATTTTCTCATTAAACAGTAGAATGCTACCAGTAGAAAGTAGAATGCTCTCACTAAAAAGTGTATGAAATATAGAGCTAAATATAGTCCAAAAAGTTTAATAATTTTACAAAATTTTAATCTACTTTGTCCTCATTGTTTAATGCTCATTAATTTCATCTTATGGAACTTCAAATAAAATGATGTGTTAAATATAATGTACACATTAATTCTTAATTTGTATTTTTATACAGATAGTATAAAGATAACTAAATTTTAATTATTAAAACTTAAATATTTTAAATATCTTAAATAATGACAATAGGATCTAATAATTTTGGATAAAAAACATCGATATTGCGAAATGTCAAAATGTTAAGAAATAATAATTTTTAAAAAATAAAATATTATATTTCGTGACAAATGCCACTTACAAAAAAATATAATGCATGTGATGCAACAATACAAATTATGCAAATTATCACCTAAAGCTGTCAAATTTGAATTTATAATGAAAAATACTTTTGTCAATAAAAATATTGAATAACTCAGTACATAAGCGTCCTAGGTAAGATAGCCCTTAATAAATAAGCATTCCAATTTTACATATAAAATTTCATCACATAATTCCTAGTCTTTGCTACACATTATAAAGTCCAGCCAAATTAATTTTTATTTAAATTTTAATCTATAAATAGCTTTAAAAATTAATGGACAAATTTGAATATTTACAAAGTTATTTTATCGCAATACGATTTTTAGATTAAATCATGTTAATTTTGTCACTTGCCAATTATGTGAGCGAAACACTTAAAATAAATTCGTAGAAACATTATGTAAATGTCTAAAATATATCAATTTGTGTGCCTATCTAATTAGTTTAATAACAAGAGATAATTAATTCTTTATATCATCACTAAAACAGATGTTACCATTTCGCCATTTCATCAGTAGAATATATTTATATATTTCGCTAATCAGTAAGATATACTCTCAACTGCAGAATGCGAGATACTTCTACATGAAAATTTCCCAATAGAATGTGGAATGCTTTCATTAAAAAGTGGAATGTTCTCAATAAAAAGTGGAATGTTCCCAGTAGAAAGTGGAATATTCCCGATAAAAAGTGTGCAATTTTTTCTATTTTTTGCGGATTACATATCTCACTTTTTATTGGGAACATTCCACTTTTCATTGGGAACATTATACGTTTTATTGGAACATTTTACCTTTTAATAGGAAACCTTGTAAAATGAAACCAGGTTGAATAAAATGAAAGATAATTATGCTATTTGTGTAACAAGTTACATCTCGGGTTTAACTACCCTGTCATCCTTTGTAGTTAAACCTATCTAATTATTACGTTTTTCACCTTTTTTGTTTTTGTACAGCTTTTTATTGTACAGGAAACTGTACAAGAAGAATACAGTGGGTCTATATTCCACTGGGTCTTCTTCAGAAAGGATTTTGTAAACAAATTAAGATCATCTTTTGTATGATATAATATTTTAGAAACAGTGTCACACTTTAGGCTAAACATTTGTCGCACTCAAGCAATTTTGTTAAAAATCAAGATAATATTTTGATAATATTTTAGAAAGGATTAGCCAAAAATGTCGGACTATAGCATAAACTGTTATTTCATTTCTAGTAAAATGTTGTGATGCTATTTAAAAAAGCAGAGAAAACTTCTACCTAATTCAATAGAAATTAATTCATTCCTTTGCGTCAGAACGAGTCAAATTTTAATTTAAAAACCCTACCTTCTTAATCGTCAGATTTAATGACTTACCTGCTTTTAGCAATTCTATTTGGCTTACGTGTTAAATGAATATGTTGTATATGACTACTACATAGAATAATGCCCTATTGAATTCATTTGTTCGATACTCTGTTTGTAAAAGCTTAATTCAGCATTTAAACAATAGAGAATTGAAACTACGTACAAGTTGTTATTAGATATGAAATGATACAATGAATTCTCAATTCTTGTACTTTTGAAAACGCGTTTTTAAAAATATACCATTAATGAATATAAATATGAAGCTATTTTGTACAATACGAAATAAAATATCTAAGGTTATTAGAAGTTGGTAGAAATTACTGCATAATTGACAAGCATATTAATCCCTTATTATTTTTAATTTTTTGGATTTTTAGCAAAAAAATATTATTTTTGATTCTGTCGATTTATTAACTGTCAGCTTTTAATTTTATCTAAGATTTCGTCTAAAATTCATTTGCTTGAGTTTATTGAAACCTTAAATGATTCGAATTTTGTAAATGATATTCAAAATGTGCAGCGTTTTAAACTACTGATTTCAAATAATGTCTTTAGATGATATTTTTCATATTGTCCCGCATCACCAATGCGGGACATTATGAAAAAAGTGTGTTAATTAAAAATTTCGAAATTTTATTCTGTCTCATTTATATACCTCTCATTTGGAATTCTATTCCATTTAAACTTCGTTAAAAGCATAATCTCGTTACCTTTAAATCCATGCTTTAAACCTTTATACTGAGTAATCAGGCCCTGCAGTTCAGCTAGCAATGAGATCCGATTTTTTATCGTTCAACGTTGGCTACGTGCTATGGACTACATTCACATCATTTTTTATTTTTTGTTTATTTCAGTGGATTTTTAAGCAGCCTGTTTGCATAATTAACTTGATAAAATTATAAATCTATCTATCTATTAGCTCAATACATTTAGATAATATGGGTTTCATATTTTGGCATTTACATAAAATATGAAATAACTTACAAAAGTCATATATGTACAATTGTAATAAAGAGCATGTCTTCTGTCAAAATCCGTTAATTTCGGCATGTGCGAAAAAGTCTTTAGTACATAAAAACGTGCAAAATTGATGAAAACTCTTGGTGACAAAAGTAGCATAGATAAGTAAGGGCTCGCAGTGAATTATGACGTTACTAAAATAGCATATGTGCTGATATTCATCGAGATTTGCTCATCACATAAGTGCACCTTTCATTATTTGCAATTTTACATAATACAATGATATTATTGGACTCTAATAATTGGTATAATTCGCTCTTATAATAATTAGAAAAATCAATTCGATAATAATATCATTGTCATCTGTGATGATTTTGGAAATATTTCAATTTTAAAGTCCTAATAATATTTATGATCTGGATTTATCTTTTATCTATTCGCCGATAAAAATTAAAGGTAAATTTAAAAAATTGTGTAAAGTTTCTAAATAATTCTATCAACTTTAGAACAAAGCTGTTAAATGCATAACTGTATAAATGCTTAACTGTTTATGTAAATTAAAGTATTCTGTACGTTTATTATTCGGTGTATTCTTGCTAATATCGTATTTTTATATTTCATGGGATAAAAAATAACGGTAGAAGGCAAAAAATATTAATATATATTTTTAAATGTAATTGTTTACTTAAACAATTATTTGAAACAAAGTTGAGACAAATTAAAGACAAATTTAATGGAAGAACATGATTTAAATTTTTTATAAAAATTTTAAAAATATAATATAATTAAAAATGTACTTTAAAAGTTTAATTCTGTTATCGAAACAGGTTTCTCGTCTAATATGAAAGATAATATATAATATATCAATATAATCTAGAGACATTTTTTTGTGTACTGTATTTTATATTTATTTATTTCAAATAAATTTTATTATAGTTGCATGAAGACAATTCCGCATTTTGAATTGCTCCGTCTTGTAACGATGTGGCTTTATATTATATTCTTGATTAAAATTAACGAGCTTTATTTTTATAAAAATCACAAATACACTTGAGATTATGCACAAAAGATATCGATATACTTTATAAATCGCATGTAAATTTAAGCGTCAGTTCTTACTTTATACATTCAATATGTTTTCGTCTACTAGATAATGAAACCAATATCGTTTCTAGCTAATCGCAT
The DNA here is from genome assembly GCA_012934845.2 of Pomphorhynchus laevis. Lineage (NCBI taxonomy): Eukaryota > Metazoa > Acanthocephala > Palaeacanthocephala > Echinorhynchida > Pomphorhynchidae > Pomphorhynchus > Pomphorhynchus laevis. The sequence continues at coordinate 105,203 of WNNJ02000912.1, read as the reverse complement.
CACATTGCCATTATTGCACCTAAGCGCTTTTATTTAATTGCAATTTTATTGCTTTGTGTCCTTATATCAAAATTTTATTTATTTAAGTATCAACACGGAAATGCACTGAGCAGAAGACGTTTTCATTACACTAAATTAAAGATACTTTGCATAATTTGAACTAACGCTTTTGTTCAGACCAAATTTCTTTAGACACATTTAATATATACATTTTAAAAGATATTTCCCGAAAATTAGATAACAGTTCAACTTTACAGTCTAAATTTTGCCTAAGGTAATATAATATCTTCGTCTAAAGTGATGAAAGTTAATAATACTCGTTGCATAGATAGTAAAATGAAACTTAAAACAAAACGAATTTAAGTGTTTTAAATCAATTCACGAATCAGAGAGATCACTGTTTGCATTAATAGTCTAAATATTGAAAAATTTAGTCTTTACTTGTTGCAATTGGTGAATGTTTCTCATTATTAATTTTGAGATGTTATCTTTTATTTTCAAAAATTGATCGACCGGCAAATAAACTTTAACTGTTGGGCTATAAATATCACTTAGCGTTTGGAATAATTAAGATTTAGCTCTTGACTATACCTACATCGAAAAAAATGACTTATCGTAGTGAATATACATTAATCCTTGTATTGCTTTCAATAATCTTCCAGGTTAGTTCATCCATCTAATAATGTTGGCATCCCTCCAAAATGTCAATGATTGAAAATCTGATAATTTATAAACAATTAATAATATGCAAGTATATATTAGGTATATTTATGTTACTATCCGCAAACAGTAATGCCATCAATTAATGCACTATTTCGTGTTAAATCGATAAATTCAACTTGTTATTGAAATTTATAAAATATTACATATTTTTACATTTATTATTTTTTATTATATTACTCTCGATGTTCAAACGCCCTAAGAACATATCGAACATATCATTGGACAATACTATATTTTAGATATAAAAACTAATTTAATTAATTTAAATTAATTTTAATATTTAAGTTAGTTAACTACACTTTACTAGTGAAATAATACCTAAAACGCAAGCAAATATTATTTGATAAAAATATATTATGATATCTAAATATATTATATTATTATAATATAATAATATAATTTAAATATAAATATTATAATATAATATTTGCTGATCTCTCTGATTTATATAGTCTCTGACATTCCAAATTTGTTGTATAATTTATCTGTAAATTTTGTAATGTAACATTCAAACATCCTAATTTTATAAAATATATTAAAATATAAGAGCGATTCCGTTAATGTGTATAAAATGAACAATTGGTAAAAATACCAATCATGTTTCATTTTACGTTAACGCTTCTGAACAAACAAAATTTTATTGCACTTTCGTAAACCCATATATTTTTTACATACAAATTTCACGTAGCATTCAATGTATTCATATTATGTTCATTTAAAATTAAGAAATAATTATATTTGAGATTAAATGATTTCATTTTTACTTTCACATAATTTGATAATTATAATTTATAATTTATATAATAATTTGTAATAAGGTAATAATGCGATCTACATAACAAGTATCTAAATAACTATTTTATATTAAGCTAAAATGATTAATATAATATTTAAATTAGTTGATTATATATTAATCTTATATGATTATATATATTTATACCTTAAAATATATTTATACCTTAGCATCGTCATCTTTACTATATGATGCTAATAGAAGTTAGCGAAATATTAAATATTAAATTTTTTTTGATCTTGTTCCCAGCATTCAATCAAATTATATATTTAAATCTTAAGGTAGAAAAGCAATCGTTAATTCGATTAACTTCTTTGATTCATGCCTTTACTATTTAAAATGAATGAATAAACAATTAATGCAATAAAAACTTGTTTATCAAGTTCTAAACAACAGAATTCATATGTATAACGACAGCGGTATATTAAATATGTAAAAAAAGATCAGTAAAATCACCTTGTATATTAAGCAAATTGTATATTAACCAAATTGGTATATTAACCAAATGGACCAATTTTTTTGACCAAATTGTTTGACCAATTCATTACAATTGACTTTTATTTTTAATTTCAATTTTAAATTTTAACTTGATTTAAGTTATAATTTAATTATTTAATTTTAACTTCTCATCATGTTTAATTTATAAATAATTTAATATGAGTAGACTCAGCTATCTGATTATCAAAGCATCTTTATGTTAACAGTTTACAATTGTTTAACAATTTAATAATTTTGTTAACAATTAACCAAATTGTTCTTAATCAAATAATTCTTATTGATGTGCCGTTTACTATGATTTAACAACATTAGTTGTTGTGAATTAAATTCGATTAAAAATTAAATTAACTATTTTATTTCATTTAAAAATACAATTTTTGCAAACCAAATCATTTCTGCACACATTAATATGATGTCAACTAGTAAACATTAAACTAAGATATAAAGCGAAAATCATTCTATCGAAGATTTATTTGTACCTACCATTTAATTGTGTCTAATGATAAATTCTAAATTTTATAATTCATTTTATATTCAAAAGTTGTTGTAATATAAATTAATATAAGTTAATATTAATATTAATTAAAATTAATATATTTTAATATTAATTTAGTTGAGAAAGAATTCCTTTGTCATTTAAAGCACGTAAGAACCATGTGCTTGTGTAAATATAAAGGTAAACAATTTAAATAAACATTAATTTAAATAAACCAATTACCTAAACGGGTATTGGATATTTAAAAGACATGATCCACTGTATAACAAATATAGATTTTTAAAATGATTTTTATTATGATTGTGAGATGAATTGAACAATTATGTTTTATTAAAATAGTTGATAATGATCCATTATTGATAAAGAATTATTGAGCTGGATCAAAGAAAGGAGAAAATGTTTATTTGATATTTCGCTAACCTCTGTTTGCATATTCAGAAAATTACAATAACAAAAATTTGTTAGCATCTAAAAATGCTAACAACATCTAAAATGTAAGCATCTAAAAGATGCTTGTAGAGATAAGCAAAATATCAAATAAAGGTTTCCTTTTTTCTTTGATCCAGATCCAATAATTATTTACCAATAATAGATCATTATTAACTATTTATAATTTATAATATAATCAATATTAACTTTTTAAATTATTACTCATTTTATTAGCTTTTTTTATTAGTGCTTTTTATTAGTGTTTTTATTATTTAATAAATCATTATGAACTATTTAAGAATTAACAATTTATCGAAGGACATTTAAAAATTATTTTTTTTAATTTTTATTAATTATGATGAACCTATTAACGAGCTTTTTGCTCAACTGGTGGTGACAACAATAATTTTAATAAAAATATTTTTTAATTATTACTAATTTATTAATAACAAATTGTTTATGCAAGCAAAGATTCCCGCAAATGGGTCTAGCAATAATGACAATAATTTAGGTCATAAGAAAGGATTTATTATTCACGTAAAAGTTTTTACAAATAGTAACTCGATTATTCCTGTTGAATCTTTAACTATCATCAAGAAGTGGATTTTATAATTTAAAAATTTATAGGGACGCTAAAATCCGAAATCCATAAAAACAATATACTGTGCAAAAGAGCATAATGGTCCCCCTCAAATTACAAGATACTTAATTAGGATTACGAGCAGTGGCTAACATTATTTTTGCGCATTTGTGATCTAATTGTATTTGCGTGAGTAGCTATAACCGACAATCCATAAAATCCCGAGATTTGATGTATGCATTTAGGCATCGACTCCATAATTGATTATGACGTGACTTGTATTAGGATAATCTACTCTTCTGAATTTTATTATATTTTCGATTTAGCAATATTTCGACTGCTATTTGATAAAAAAACATAGACTGAACATTCAAAGCGGATTGCTCACTTATGAAGTCATTAGACAATATAACCATACCACCTGTATATAATATGACGTTAATTCTAGAAATGTGGCTTGGTAACAACGGCAGATTTATTGAGAAAAATTGATAAACTTTATCGTAAACTTGAAGCTAAATCAAAACCAACAATTGCATTTGTTAATGCAATTTAAGGACTAATTCAGTTTTTGAGTTTGGCATTGTTAATTTTATTGGTCATGCATGGATATAGTACATAATTAATATCATATGTTAAATAATAGTTCAAGCATAATTAAATGTGATGATAATCATATTTTGTTTGCTAGTGTTTGTAATCGACAAGATCAACAAAATTGAAAGTTCACGAATATTTAAATGTAAAAGTATTTTTACAAAGTATTTTCTTACTTTTACAGCAATTTAATGGTTTATTTATTTTCTTCTATTATTTAATAATATTTTACTAAAATATTATTTTTAATATTTAATAATTTAATATTTAAATTTTGATGACCATTTTCTATACCCCACACTACTTTAATCCTATCCATACGCCAACAGCAGTACGCTACATTTCAGTATTTGATCAGCTACTGTTCAAATATTTACGTATTAAAGGTAGCACCTTATTCTACCAACGCTGATATCATTCTCAGCGTAGAATGATATTATACAATCCAATGACGATTATTATATAATCGTCGTATTATAAGTTTAAGCAAAGTGCAATATATAATAGTCATCAAATATTAAAATATTAATATTATAATATAATATCAGGGCGTCAGCACCACGAAATAAATTCAACAGTGAAATTGTCGCAAATGACAAAGTCACCGTTTCGAGCTAGTTGGCTCTCGTCAGTAGCTTGTACTCCCCACAACTGGATTGAAGTTGGGAGAAAAGCTATACGGTGATTTGAAACAACAAAGGCTCCTTGTTCCCTAGCAAAGACTGGGGTTTGTAACTGCAAATATTTACCCGTCTGCATTAAGCGCTGGAGAACCAAGCGCGTTGTGCTACAAAGATACACACCAGTTGGCTACTGGATAGTACAATGTAGCACTACGATGCACTGCTGCTATGCATCACTATCAATAAATTTCCTCAAATGGAAATACTATTGTTCGTGGAATCATTTGATATCAGGGCGTCAGCACCACGAAATAAATTCAACAGTGAAATTGTCGCAAATGACAAAGTCACCGTTTCGAGCTAGTTGGCTCTCATCAGTAGCTTGTACTCCCCACAACTGGATTGAAGTTGGGAAAAAAGCAATACGGTGATTTGAAACAACAAAGGCTTCTTGTTTCCTTGCAAAGACTGGGGTTTGCAACTGCAAATATTTACCCGTCTTCATTAAGCGCTGGAGAACCAAGCGCGTTGTGCTACAAAGATACACACCAGTTGGCTACTGGATAGTACAATGTAGCACTACGATGCACTGCTGCTATGCATCACTATCAATAAATTTCCTCAAATGGAAATACTATTGTTCAATAGTATTTCCAGTTAAGAAAATTTCCTCAAATGGAAATTTCCTCAAATTTCATCGTAGCACTACGATGCACTGCTGCTATGCATCACTATCAATAAATTTCCTCAAATGGAAATAATATTGTTCAATAGTATTTCCAGTTAAGGAAATTTCCTCAAATGGAAATTTCCTCAAATTTCCATTTGAGGAAATTTATTGATAGTGATGCATAGCAGCAGTGCATCGTAGTGCTACATTGTACTATCCAGTAGCCAACTGGTGTGTATCTTTGTAGCACAACGCGCTTGGTTCTCCAGCGCTTAATGCAGACGGGTAAATATTTGCAGTTACAAACCCCAGTCTTTGCTAGGGAACAAGGAGCCTTTGTTGTTTCAAATCACCGTATAGCTTTTCTCCCAACTTCAATCCAGTTGTGGGGAGTACAAGCTACTGACGAGAGCCAACTAGCTCGAAACGGTGACTTTGTCATTTGCGACAATTTCACTGTTGAATTTATTTCGTGGTGCTGACGCCCTGATATCAAATGATTACACGAACAATAGTAGTTTCATTTGAGGAAATTTATTTATAATATAATAATATCATCAATAATATTTATTTATTTTTTTAGAAGAGAAAAATTTATTTATAAAACTAAAACAAATAAAGTTAGATCGATAATTAGCTGCTCTCGTCAGCCTCACTGATGGCTACTATTAGTAATATTTAATACTAATAATAAAAATATTAGTAAAAACTGTTTTGAAAAAAAATATACAAAAATTGTTTTATTAATATTAAAATAGCTTACAGCAAACAAATTATTGATGATTCATTTTTGTATTTAATATATAATTCAGTAGTATATAACCATTATAGAATGTTGGCTGACGATCGCTCGACTTGTCTGCTTTATTGACAATTAGATTGAATGAAAAACTTCGGTCTTACATTATGCAAATTAAATTGAAATCATTTCTGATATCTAATTAAATCACCGTTTGTAAGGAAAGGTTTTAATTATTATCAAACTAGTCATCTATAGTTTGCTTCCTAATTTTAAGTTGATATACCTGTGCAGTTATTTGATATACCTGTGCAGTTATTTTATCATTGAAATTTTTGATGACTATTTTTTATCCTTACGCCGCTCTTATCCTATCAATGAAAATATGTCATCATAGTGGATAGTAGTACGTTACAGCAGTACGTTACATTTTTGTATTGGCGGATCTTATCAGCAACTAATCAAATACCTACGTTTCAGATTTTAGTCTTTTAATGTTGGTTGCCAATCATTCGACCAGTCATTTTTACAACAATTCAATAGTTTATTTATTTTCTTCTATTATTTTATAATATTTTACTAAAATATTATTTTTAATATTTAATAATTTAGCATTGAAATCTTGATGACTATTTTTATTCTGCACGCTTCTTTAATCCTATCTATAAGCCAACAGTAGTACGCTACAGATCAGTATTGATGGAACTCATCACCTACTGATCTAATACCTACGTTTCATATTAAGTCCTTTATATGTTGGCTGACGATCACTTGACTAGAATAAAAATGAATCTAAATGAATTTGAAAGGTAAATAAAATTACAGGGTAAAAAATAGTCATCAAATTTCAATAGTAAGAATGACTGCGCAGTTATATCAACTTAATAATTTAATATTTTTATTATTTAAAATTATATTTATTTTAATTATTTTATAACGAATAATAGTCATAATAATTAATTATTTATAAAATAATATATAAAATATATTATATTTTTAAGTATATTATCGTTTTATATAAATCTATTGCAGCAATAAGCCTCTTATTTTGACAACAATGTCGTATTCTATTTATTTTCCTTTGCTACTCTCTGTATCTGTAATATAACTATTGGAAACAATATTTTTGATAATTTAATATTTTATTATTTGAATAAAATATTATTTTGAAATATGTTATTTATAAATAATATTTATAAGGGACATATATTTGTCCCTTATAAGTACACCGTTCATTTGTCTATATTTAGACAAATGAATGGTGTTCCAATTATAGTCAGCCCAATTATAGCTGACTTTTTGGAAAATTAATTATTCAATTTTTATAATGAATAATAAATATAATAATCTTTTATTATTTTTAAAATATAAATAATTAATAATAAATATTATAAATTATATTTTATTATCTTAACATAAAATTATAAGTTTAATTATTTAATATTCTATATACATAAGTTATTAAATTTTATATAAGAAATTATTTAATTTTGATAGGAAATTGAATAAGTAATAAAGTGTCAGAGGGGTTAAATAATATAATTGTTTGAAAATTATTTCAATTAAATGATTTTATATATATTTCGAGTTCATGTATATTTTGTTTAAAACAACCGTCCAAATAGAAGACTCAACAAAGGAATATAATAGTATTAATTTAATTTATTTGTTCATTTGATTGCTTGTCGGCATCATAATCATAAATATATTTGTGTTATTTTAAACTGTTAATAATTTTTCATTAATTTCACATTTATTAATACTAATTTGTTGTACCTAAGACACAAGCATATCCGTTCGTTGTTCCTGATATAGATGAATTTCCTTCCGACCCCGAATATGAAAATTGGTACGCATCCATCACTCCATGGATTTATAATGAATTGGAATTCCCGAAAACTGTATGGTATCCAAATATTCCATATTTTGAAAATGGTTTGTCCCGTTTAACAAGAATTCATGACTTCAAGCGCTCTTCGGATGCAATAGCAGCACGTAACTCGATGGAGAAGCGCATCCACGATTTTCGCAAAAAGAGATTTATTTGTAACGGATTTAGAGGCTGTGTTTGAAATTTATTTACAGATTGAAATATGTGTTGATCAGCAAAATCAATAAAATAACCGATTTTGGCGAATTTTTACTTTATCGTTCATTAAGTGACTTAATAATCTACAAATGTGTTGATTATTTAAACATTCATTTCTTAACATGCGCATAAAGGGTCACTCAAACTTTATTCGCTAAACGCTCTTTATTTTTGCGCTGAAACCTGAAAACATATCAGTTCTACCTGATGACCTCTAATCCTTATTCTGATACATAGTATTTTATTTATTAGTCAATTCATTACAATTGACTTTTATTTTTAATTTTAACTTGATATAAATTATACAAAATCTTATATAACAATTATTTATAATTATTTATTATTTAATTTCTAAAATTTATTAAGAATTTTTCTAATTAAAAATAATATAAAATACGTAGACTCAGTTAGCTGATCTTATTTGCTGCATTCACTTAATAATGTAATTAATAATCAATTTTCATCTAAAGAAATAGGTCATCAGCATGCATCTGGCTCCGCTGCTATGTTGAGTCGATAAACAGGGGCCGAAATCTGATATAATAGCAGTTCCTTCTGATGACATCTAATCCTTATTCTGAAGTATTTTCTGTTATTTATTAGTTAATTCATTACAATTGACTTTTATTCTAATTTCAATTTTAAATTTAAACTTGATTTAAGTTATAATTTAATTATTTAATTTTAACTTCTCATCATGTTTAATTTATAAATAATTTAATATGAGTAGACTCAGCTATCTGATAATCAAAGCATCTTTATGTTAACAGTTTACAATTGTTTAACAATTTAATAATTTTGTTAACAATTAACCAAATTGATAGCAATTTTGCTAATTAATACAATATGACTATTTTGAAAAAATAGGCTGATCGAAAATGTGTATGGCTCAATGTAGTATTTGAGTGACTTTAGGCAGAATTGCTTTAATCCTATTTCTACATGTGATTTAAAAATTTTTGATCACTATTTACAAATCTAAGTTGACCAATGTAACTAGATAAAATTATGTTAAATTCAACAGGATTTGTAGTATTGAATTATCTTTAATTCATTAGTAGAAATTATTAAATAGTTTTTCTTGTTAAAAAGTAAAAAACATTTTCTGTTTATCGCGAAATTATTCATTTTTATTTAATTTACTGATATATTTTCCATTTTGATAGCTTCTTAAAATTAAAATTTGATATTTTGAAGACGTACAACGACAATCTTAGTAAATTCTTAGAAAATTAATTCGTAAAATTAGAGTAAAATTTAGTTAAAAAATATGATTAAAGTGAGATTTTTAGTAAACAATTAGAAAATTAATTTAAAAGTCAAATGTATATAGAATTATGAAATTTCTATTAATAAATTAAAATACACAGTGAATTGTAAATTTATCTAATTAAAAAATTGGAATATTGTATATTTAATTATTAGATTTTGCCAATATATAAATTTAAATAAATTTTAAGTTGAAAATTTATTAATTTAAAAATCAAAATATTTTTCAAATATAATCAATAAATCTTTTAATATATAGATTTATTTAACTTGATTGTATCTGTGAACTGAAATTCTTCTAGTGGTGGCACAACATTATCATCACATGTATTGTTTTTATTCTTGATACAGCAGGACGCTACTAATCAGCCTGAATGGGCCTCATCAGCTGCCGACCCATTTCACGTTTCGACTCTTATTACACACTTACTCCGTACACTGGTGCTGATCGGCCTAGAACTCAGAACGTCTGTTCCGCGATTCAGCGTTACATTCACTAGACTGACTGCTCTAATGGTGTAGATATACATTTCTGTATATTACTTTTGGTAGGGGATCGTATTCTAACAAACTATTAGAAACGTACATTATTTATGTGATCCGCTAGCCGGATTAAATTTATAAAATAAGTAATAAATAATTTGCTATTTTATTAATAAATTTATAAATTATAAATTTATTAATATATTTATAAAATGCAATTGTAGAAAACAAACAAAATTGAATACAATGTATCATTTGGGTATATAATAAACGTTACTAAATAAAGTTAGGTTTCTTTTTAAAAAATCTATGTCTTATTGTTGGATTATTACGGCATCTTCTACATGTTTTTGAGCAAATGAATTGTATGGATCTTCTGTCACATTGATTTGATATTAAATGGCAACTTTGATAATAGTCAGAACATTTAGAATGTTTTGAGAAAAGATCCCGATCTAACTGCATCAGACGTCCAAAAACGTGCTTTTTTCTAATATCTACCTTCTTGTTTCGCACTGGCAATAATCGTTTCCATCTTTTTTGAACACCGATTCTGCGATCTTTATTTAACTTCAAGCTTTTGTCCAGTTGATGCAAGCTGCGTCGAACTGATTTAGACTCAGCGCAGTCATTAATGCAAGTCACTGATTTATCTTTAATTATGTTTAAAGACTTGGGTGTAATAATTTTTATTTGATTTAGTAATGCTTTGACATGATTCTCAATGTTTATCAAATTGTTATTATATCTTACCTTTTCTTTACCTAATGAACGCACAGGGTGTTGTTGTTTATTATGCACATTAACGCTACATTCGGTACAAAGTGATAGAATAATTAATAAAATAGAGGTAACTCTCAGATGAAAAGTGATCTTCATTCGTAATATTTTTATTCGGCAATTACGAATAAACCGTTATTCTTATAATTGATATACATTTTTGTATAGGGGAAACTAAAATAAACTGTAAGGAGCAAAGTATCATACAATTTGTTAAGCACGATGTTAATGGAGTTTTTAGGCAGAGACAAAAACAACTCGGTTTTATAAAAACATTACAGAATTTTATTGAATGTTACTGATAAGTGACGTTCGAGAAACGATATCTCTTGTTTTTTTGATGGGGAGATACTAAGAATTTAATATAGAGATTGCGACTAATATTTATTTAAAATATTCATGCAATTTATTTTAACTGTAAATATCTTGTTTGTAATATTTTGCTTAAATATTTTGTTTAAATATTTTATTTTAATAATTTATTTTAATATTTTGTTTAAATATTTTGCTTTAATAATTTATTTTAATATTTTGTTTAAATATTTTGCTTTAATATTTTGTTTTAATATTTCGTTTTAATATTTTTTAATATTTTGTTTTCATATTTTGTTTTAATATCTTGCTTTTATATTTTGTTTTAATATTTTTTAATATTTTGTTTTCATATTTTGTTTTAATATTTTGCTTTTATATTTTGTTTTTATATTTTGCTTTTATATTTTGTTTTTATATTTTTAATATTTTGTTTAAATATTTTTTCATAATTGAAATCTATACAAATATAATAAATTAATACAATTAATATTTATATGAATAAATAATAAAGTAGTTGCCTAGAAAGGGATCTCCAGCCGACTCTAAAAAGGATGACGCATTCAATCATTGCACGGCTGAGATGATTCGTTGCATGATTCGTCCTATAGCCGTCGAAACACTTGGCGCGGTCGGTCCCAGCGCATCTGCTTTTTTGAGGCAGCTTTGTTCAAGGTTGAGGCGAACAACCGGTGATAAACGCGCATTCAGCTTGTTCATGCAACGAATCAGCGCAGCCTGCAACGAGGGAATTCGGCATCCCTTATGGAGTCGGCTAAAGATCCTTTCATAGGCAACTACCATATTATTTAAATCATATAATTGTATTAATTTAAATATTTTAATTAATATTTTGTTTTAATATTTTATTTTAATATTCTTTTTTAATATTTTGTTTTAATATTTTGCTTTAATATTTTGTTTTAATATTCTTTTAAAATATTTTGTTTTAATATTTTGTTTTAATATTTTATTTTAATATTCTCTTTTAATATTTTTTTTAATATTCTGTTTTGTCATTTTTTAAATATTTTGTTTTAATATTTTGTTTTAATATTTTATTTTAATATTCTTTTTTAATATTTTGTTTTAATATTTTGTTTTAATATTTTGCTATAATATTCTTTTTCAATATTTTGTTTTAATATTCTGTTTTAATATTTTATTTTGATATTATGTTATGCATTTTTTAAATATTTTGCTTCAATATTTTGCTTTAATATTCTTTTTAAATATTTTGGTTTAATATTTTGTTTCAATATTTTGTTTTAATATTTTATTTTAATATTCTCTTTTAATATTTTTTTTAATATTCTGTTTTGTCATTTTTTAAATATTTTGTTTTAATATTTTGTTTTAATATTTTATTTTAATATTCTTTTTTAATATTTTGTTTTAATATTTTGTTTTAATATTTTGCTATAATATTCTTTTTCAATATTTTGTTTTAATATTCTGTTTTAATATTTTATTTTGATATTATGTTATGCATTTTTTAAATATTTTGCTTTAATATTTTGCTTTAATATTCTTTTTAAATATTTTGTTTTAATATTTTGTTTTAATATTTTATTTTAATATTCTCTTTTAATATTTTTTTTAATATTCTGTTTTGTCATTTTTTAAATATTTTGTTTTAATATTTTGTTTTAATATTTTATTTTAATATTCTTTTTTAATATTTTGTTTTAATATTTTGTTTTAATATTTTGCTTTAATATTCTTTTTTAGTATTTTGTTTTAATATTCTGTTTTAATATTTTATTTTAATATTATGTTTTGTCATTTTTTAAATATTTTGTTTTAATATTTTGCTTTAATATTCTTTTTTAATATTTTGTTTTAATATTTTGTTTTAATATTTTGTTTTAATATTTTATTTTAATATTCTCTTTTAATATTTTTTTTAATATTCTGTTTTGTCATTTTTTAAATATTTTGTTTTAATATTTTGTTTTAATATTTTATTTTAATATTCTTTTTTAATATTTTGTTTTAATATTTTGTTTTAATATTTTGCTTTAATATTCTTTTTAATATTTTGTTTTAATTTGTTTTAATATTTTATTTTATATTTTTTATTTTGTTTTAATATTTTGCTTTAATATTTTGCTTTAATATTCTTTTTGAATATTTTGTTTTAATATTTTTTTTAAATATTTTGTTTTAATATTTTATTTTAATATTTTGTCTTTTTTAATATTTTGTTTTAATATTTTGTTTTAATATTTTATTTTAATATTCTTTTTTAATATTTTGTTTTAATATTTTGTTTTAATATTTTGCTTTAATATTCTTTTTCAATATTTTGTTTTAATATTCTGTTTTAATATTTTATTTTGATATTATGTTATGCATTTTTTAAATATTTTGCTTCAATATTTTGCTTTAATATTCTTTTTAAATATTTTGGTTTAATATTTTGTTTCAATATTTTGTTTTAATATTTTATTTTAATATTCTTTTTTAAATATTTTGTTTTAATATTTTGTTTTAATATTTTATTTTAATATTCTTTTTTAATATTTTGTTTTAATATTTTGCTTTAATATTCTTTTTTAATATTTTGTTTTAATATTTTGTTTTAATATTTTGTTTTAATATTTTATTTTAATATTCTCTTTTAATATTTTTTTTAATATTCTGTTTTGTCATTTTTTAAATATTTTGTTTTAATATTTTGTTTTAATATTTTATTTTAATATTCTTTTTTAATATTTTGTTTTAATATTTTGTTTTAATATTTTGCTATAATATTCTTTTTCAATATTTTGTTTTAATATTCTGTTTTAATATTTTATTTTGATATTATGTTATGCATTTTTTAAATATTTTGCTTCAATATTTTGCTTTAATATTCTTTTTAATTAATATTTTTTTTAATATTTTGTTTTAATATTTTTTTAATATTTTGTTTTTTAATATTTTGTTTTAATATTTTGTTTTAATATTTTGTTTTAATATTTTATTTTAATATTCTTTTTTAATATTTTGTTTTAATATTTTGTTTTAATATTTTGCTTAATATTCTTTTTCAATATTTTGTTTTAATATTCTGTTTTAATATTTTATTTTAATATTATGTTTTGTCATTTTTTAAATATTTTGTTTTAATATTTTGTTTTAATATTTTGCTTTAATATTCTTTTTAAATATTTTGGTTTAATATTTTGTTTCAATATTTTGTTTTAATATTTTATTTTAATATTCTATTTTTAATATTATGTTTTGTCATTTTTTAAATATTTTGTTTTAATATTTTGTTTTAATATTTTATTTTAATATTCTTTTTTAATATTTTGTTTTAATATTTTGTTTTAATATTTTGCTATAATATTCTTTTTCAATATTTTGTTTTAATATTCTGTTTTAATATTTTATTTTGATATTATGTTATGCATTTTTTAAATATTTTGCTTCAATATTTTGCTTTAATATTCTTTTTAAATATTTTGGTTTAATATTTTGTTTCAATATTTTGTTTTAATATTTTATTTTAATATTCTTTTTTAATATTTTGTTTTAATATTCTGTTTTAATATTTTGCTTTAATATTCTTTTTAAATATTTTGTTTTAATATTTTGTTTTAATATTTTGTTTTAATATTTTGTTTTAATATTTTTTTAATATTTTGTTTTAATATTTTGTTTTAATATTTTGTTTTAATATTTTATTTTAATATTCTTTTTTAATATTTTGTTTTAATATTTTGCTTTAATATTCTTTTTTAGTATTTTGTTTTAATATTCTGTTTTAATATTTTATTTTAATATTATGTTTTGTCATTTTTTAAATATTTTGTTTTAATATTTTGTTTTAATATTTTGCTTTAATATTCTTTTTAAATATTTTGTTTTAATATTTTGTTTTAATATTTTGTTTTAATATTTTGTTTTAATATTTTATTTTAATATTCTTTTTTAATATTTTGTTTTAATATTTTGCTTTAATATTCTTTTTTAGTATTTTGTTTTAATATTCTGTTTTAATATTTTATTTTAATATTATGTTTTGTCATTTTTTAAATATTTTGTTTTAATATTTTGTTTTAATATTTTGCTTTAATATTCTTTTTAAATATTTTGTTTTAATATTTTGCTTTAATATTCTTTTTTGATATTCTTATTTTAATATTTTGTTTTAATAATTTGCTTTAATATTCTTTTAAAATATTTTGTTTTAATATTTTATTTTAATATTCTTTTTTAATATTTTGTTTTAATATTTTTTATATTTGTAAACAGATTACGTAAACAGATGTAAACAAATATTTTTAAAACGAAAAATTTGTTATTGATTTTAAAGAATTAAAATCAATATGTAACGATAACAAATTTAACAATTAAACAACAAATATTTTTTAATATTTGTAAACACATACCATCATAAACAGATGGTATGTAGATGACGCGGCATGTGTGGAAAATCATGAAGATTTATTACGAGTTTGGCATATCATAAACAATATAGGACCAAAATATGGTTTCTATGTGAAACCTAGCAAATTTAAGATCCTAATACACAATAAAAACATAAAAAGTTAAAATGTTATTCTCGAATACTGGAGTTGAAATTCGAAATGACGGCATCAAACTTCTAGGAAGTTATATTGGCGCAAATGAATTCATGACTACAAGTATTCAGGAAATAGCAGCTGTATGGAAGATTCAAATTCAGAATCTTGTACAGGTCGAAAAATGCGATAGAAACGTAGCCTTCGTGTTATTGACAAAATCAATAGTGTCAATGGACTTACATATTGCGAACATGTGAAATTGATCCTAAGTGGTTTGAATCTATCGTAGCGTCACTCCTCGATAAATTTCTGCCTGAAATCCTTGGTAAACTAGATATTAATTCAGATTTAAAGAACGTATTTCGGTTGCTATCACGTCTTGGTGGACTTGGAATCTTAAATACAACTATTGATCCATCGTTTGAATACAAAGGATCGCTTGAGATATCTACACCTTTGATCAATCACACCAATATTACTGAAATAGCGTCAAAGCATACCGACATCGCCTCAAACATCAGGCAGGAAAGACATACGCGAAACAGCGCAAAATGGGAAATCCCAAAATCAATAAATGACCCACTTATGAAAAGTGGGTGGGCTACTTATAAAAAGGGGGTCAACGTACTTCATGGCTGAGTATGTTGCCAATTTTCCGACATAATTTCCACTTTCCAAAACGAGTATTTCAAGACATGATACCCACCCGATATAAAATGGAATCCTCTTGAACTTTCTAATACATGTCGATGTACAGCACCTCTTACAATTGGCCATGGGCCTTCCTGTAAAACCGGATGATGGCCAATTGTTAGACACAATAAAGTTAGAGATGTTATATGGGAACATCCTCCGAAGATACGGCGTCGTTTCTATCGTAAATAAAATGTAAGGGGCCAGACTCCGGTTGTATGGCCACGTGCTGCGGAGTGAAAATTATTCCCTTGCAAAGACTGCCTTAAAGTATGAGATCATAGGCAAACGCATGAAAGGTCGACCCAAGCACCGATGGTTAGATGGCCTTCACACAGATCTCAAGGCAGCTGGACTTCACCCAGACCAATCCGAAAATAGAGCGAAATGGAGGGCTAAATCTCACATAGCCGTCCCTGCCTCAAAGCGGGACAAAGGCTGAAGAATAAGAAGAAGATAGCGGAAACATTAGATGAAGTTGGAGGCCGACCATTTATTGAACCAATACTGCAACCAGTTCCAGAAGATATAAGGTTTGAATGGGCTACAACTAGCCGAGATCACAGTGCTTGTCTTGATGTCACATGCAACGGTCTTTACGGAGAAACGTCAGAGCGATCCTTTATGGACATTTGTGTTTACAGCTGCTTTGCTTCATCTTATTCTGCTGATCGTCAAAATGATGCACATAGTTACCATGAGAACAGGGAACGGGCAAAATATCAGGAGAGAATTCGTTTAGTCGAAGGTGCAATATTCCAACCGCTGAGATTCTCTACATCAAACAAATGTAGCAAATCGACAAATACAAAACAAATTATTCCTATTAATTGAAAATATTATTAATTGAAAATAGTAAATTAAGGAAAATGCTATCAGAAGGGTATAAATATCGATTAATTTTTTTTAATAATAAAAAAATTAATTAAAGCTAATTCCTTGCAATTAGCTTTAAGAGGTTGGAAGCCATATTTCCTTCTCATCCTGTTACAGCAAACACAACATGTATCACAATGCTGCGCGTTCTACATAAGATATACGCTCTGCGTATTTTGCAATTTCTCTGTTCTCATTGTATTTGTAACACGATGTGGATTCGTAATTTAGATAAGAAGGAGCGTGATTGTTGAAAATACAAACATCCATAAAGGATATCCCCATTCTTTCTCCAATGAGTCCATAACAGGCAATGTCCAGCCTTGCTTCACGATGGCGTATAGATTAAAATATAGATTAATATATAGATAAAATATTTTTTTTATTTTTTTAAATAAATTGAATTTATTATAACAAACAAAAATTGATAATTAAACTGGAGAAAATTCGTCAATCTTCGTAAACCTCTCCAAGTCTACCGCGAAATCTGTTATGCATATCAACAAATTAATATTTCATGTTTTGATAGAGTGACTCTCAAGTCCAGAGTCTTGGCGCGAAGAGGGATGTGGCTCACGACAACGCGTGAGCCACATTGTTGGGTTGTCTACATATACACGATAACGGGACGTCTGAACACGTGAGGCCATATCTTGAATTTACCGCGTCTCGAAATTCATGAGGAGAAAGGCGGCAGTCCTCACTTTCGATTGGCCTTGCAGATAGCCACAATGAGGCACATTTTTCCCTGGCGTATGGGATGGTGTAGAGCAATATGGATGGTCCAGACGCCTTTATGCTTTCGTAAATCGCCGCCCAAAAGTTTGACTTCTGAAGAACAATCGTTCTAATCGTCTCTTGCATTGCTTCTTCCCTCGAGTCAACAGATTTCAATGTATGAAATATCAATAAAGACCAACCGTATTCTAATTCGTGCATCACCGATATATCGCGGACTCCCAATCCACCCATTCCTACTGGAAGACTAAAAACCTGTATGAGGGAATCCGATATTAGTGGTATTCCATATATTTTAGGAAGCAGAGTGTTCCTTTTTACATTCTCCACATGATTTAGACGGACACGATCAAATTGACATGTTCTTAGGACGATTTTAGATAAAATAATAAGAATAAAAATAAAATTTACAATTCGTTATGTAATGACTTAAATTCTTACTTTGGTATGCTGATTACTAGTAAAAGCTTAAATACATCAAAAATAAAGATTTGAAAAACTTATATATCAGACAAAATTAAAAAGAAAATGAAAATAACAAACAATTATAAGAGATCTCTGTGTAAATATAAGAAGTTGTTCTAACGATATCATTTGTTCAATAAATCAAAGATTAATTAACGATTATGATAGGTTGGGTTGTATAATAGATAGTTATTTTAATATAAAAAAGAGTTTATAAAATACTATAATCGAACAATAAATGTAAATAATAACAATAGAAAACATACATTAACCATAAACTTCATTAATAAATGTATAGATAACATAAATATAGCCGGACTTTTAAATAATTCTAAAAGTAAAGAAATAATAGGGTCAGATTTAAGTAAATATATTCCTAAAATAAGGTATAAACTCCTACCACCATTAGGACGAAAAATTTTTAATTATAATAAAGAATTAAAATCAATATGTAACGATAATATTAGAAACATAATGGAAACAGAATGCAATTGTAAAAGTCTTAGTTTTGATAAAATAAATAAACATATATGTAACTATTATCTAGATATAATATATTAAAAATATATAATATAATATATAAATATAATATATTAAATATAATATAGAATATATAGAATATATTTAAAAAAATATTTTTTAATCGAAAAACAAATGTTAATAATAACAAGCAAAATATACACTTACCATAAACTTCATTAATAAATGTATAGGTAATATAAATATAGGTGCACTTTTAAATAATACTAAAAGTAAAGAAATAAAAGGATCAGATTTAAGTAAATATATTCCTAAAATACGCTGTAAACTTTTACTGCTATTAGGACGAAAAGTTTGTAATTATAATAAAGAATTGAAATCAATATGTAACGATTCTATTAGAAACATTATAGAAATAGAATGCAATTGCAATGTCTTAGTTTTGATAAAATAAATGAACCATAATCTAGAATTAATTGAAAATGGTAAATTAAGGAAAATGACACCAAAAGGGTATAGATTAAGTACATATATATATATATATATATATATATATATATATATATATATATATATATATATATATATATCGTTAGTAAAACTATACCTATATAATATTGGAATCCAAAATTATATAAAAATTTTATAAAATGCTCATTTTTAAATGCACATTAAAATCACTTTATATTAAATGAATTAAATACTTATGGTAATCGAAATTAAAGCATACTTTAAAAAATATTGCAAATTAATCGAAATTAATACTGGTATAAAACACTATTTCAGTATTAATTCTACAAAAGAATTTTTAAAACAGACAAAAGGAATAAATTTTCAAAATACAAATACATACGATTTTAGTACGCTTTATACAAATCCAGATTTAGTAGATATTAAAATATTAAAGATGCATTAGAAAATTAATTAATCTTATATTCGGAAAAAGATATACATATATATGTTATAATAATTATAACGCCTATCTAACAAAAATTAAACCATCAAATAAATATAAATATATGGATAAAATTGAATTAATAGAATCCTTAAATATTTTGATAAATCAAAATTATTTAAAAGTAGGGACATCTATATTTAGACAAGTAAAAGGTGTTCCAATGGGTGGTAATAGTAGCCCAATTATAGCTGACTTGTTTTTAAGCTTTATAGAATATGAATTTGTTCATAACTGTGTAAAAACTAAATCTAAACAATATAAATATATGAAATATATGTTTCGATACATTGATGATATATGTGTATTTAATTCTAATAATTTTTATTCAATTAGTGAGCACATTTATCCAGAAAGCCTTATTCTTAACAAAACCAATATTAATGATAAATGTACAATGTTATACTGTATCACATACAATGTACATGTTTAACTGAAATATACAAGAACACGTATAAAAGTATAATCTGAAGTGGATTGATGTGACTAAATAAAGTTAAACGTAAAAAATAATAGGATCAGATTAAAGTAAATATATTCCAGATATAAATGCGATATTTAAAACATTCTAAAAACAGAATGCAATTGCACGCCAACAAGTTATGGTGATAAGAAAAATAGAACAAAATTGTATTTTGATGGTATATATAGATACAAGCATTAAATTAAAATCACTTAAAACTACTTTAATTTATATCGTAAAGATGACATATTTAAATTTACAAGAAACATATTTTTGCATGAGCATTCATGCATACCATATAATATAAAATATAATACATTAAATAATGAAATTTTAAGAATTGCAACAATATGTAATGATATTGGCTTTCTTAAAAATCATTTAAATAATTTAATAGATACATATTTTAAACTAGGTTACTATAAAAATAACATCAAGCAGAAAATAGTAAAATATATAAATCAACACAATAATATTAAAGAATAAATTTAAACTCTTAAGTGGCAAATTTTTATGGATGGATAATAAATAATATACTTTGTATTAGAATAAGATACTAGATAGTTATTTCAGAGGAAATACATCATTAGCATGTATTTGGCTTCGCTGCTATGTTGGGTAGAGAAGTTAGGGGCCGAAACCTGATAGCATAGCAGTTCCTCCTGATGACCTCTAATCCTTATTCTGATACAACGTCTGTTATTTATTAGTCAATTCATAAAAATTGATTTTTATTTTAAATTTCAATTTTTTTTATTTTAACTTGATTTAAATTATAGAAAATCTAAAAACAATTATTAATTTTATTATTTAATTATTAAATTTTGATTTAGCATTTTTATGTTTTGTTTATATAATACATTAAATAATATAATTTTAAGAATTACAACAATTTGTAACGATATTAGCTTTCTCCAAAATCATTAAAATAATTTAATAGATGCATATTTTAAACTATGTTACTATAAATATACTATCAAACAGAAAATAGTAAAATATATAAATCAACAAAATATTATTACAAAGTAAACTCTATTAACCTAGTAAACTAGCTTACTGAAAATAAATTTAAATATAATATATTAATAGGTTAATTATCAAGCCATATATCTTCTTTGATGATAAATAAGGTATATATAGATATGAACATCAATTAAAACTGTTATAATTGTATAACGTAAAGATGAAATATTTAAATTTACAAGACACGTATTTTTGCATGAGCATTCATGCATACCATAAATTATTAAATATAATACATTAAATAATAAAATTTTTAGAATTGCCATAGTTTGTAATGATATGGGTCTTCTTCAAAATCATTTAAATACTTTAATATATGCATATTTTAAACTAGGTTACTATAAACATAAAATCCAACGGAAAATAGTTAAATCTAGGTATCCTCATTCTAATAAAACCAATATTAATGATAAGGAAGGTATATATCTAAATATGAACATTAAATTAACATCAATTAAAGCTACTTTTAATTTATATCATAAAGAGGACATATTTAAATATTCAAGAAACATATTTTTGCATGAGCATTCATGCATACCATTTAATATAGAATATAATACATTAAATTATGAAATTTTAAGAATTTCAACATTTTGTAATGATATTAGTTTTCTTCAAAATCATTTAAATAATTTAATAGATACATATTTTAAACTGGATTACTATAAAAATATCATCCAAAATAAAATAGTAAAATATATAAATCAACAAAATATTATTAAAAATAAATTTAAAATAATTAACGAAAAATTTCTATGGATGGATAATAAATAGTATACTTTGTATTAGAATAAGATACTATATTTTATTCAATCAAATATGCAAATTAACAAGGTCCAAGTATTAAAATTGGATACTATATAATAAAATTTCATCATAGGAAATACGTCATTAACATTTATTTGGCCCCGTTGCTATGTTGGGTTGAGTAATAGGGGCCCAAAACCTGATAACAGAGCAGTTCCTCCTGATAACATCTAATCCTTATTCTGATGCACGATAATCTATGGTATATATTTTCTATTAATCAATTCATAAAAATTGAGTTTTAAAACCTTTTGCATGATCATTCATGGATAACACCTTAAATATAATATTAAATATTAATACATTAAATAATGAAATTTTAAGAATTGCAACAATTTATAACGATATTAGCTTTCTACAAAATCATGTAAATAATTTAATAGATGCATATTTTAAACTAGTTTACTATAAAAATATAATCAAGCAGAAAATCGTAAAATATATAAATCAACAAAATACTATTAAAAATAGATTTCAACTTTTAAGTATGAAATTTTCATTTTCCACTTATGGATAGATAGTAAATAATTCTATGTTAGAATAAAATATCGCTCTAGATAATCTATTTTATATATCATTAAAATATATCAGGAAATACATCATTGGCATGTATGTAGCACAAGCAATCTTTATGGGTCGACAACTAATAACATATCAGTTCAATCAGATGACCTCTAATCTTAATTATAATACGTAGTTTATTATTGATCAATTCCTACAAATTAAATTTTAAAATATTTTTATATAAAACTAAACTTTGGAAAATCTTAAGATTAATATTTATATTAATCTTAAGATTAATATTTATTCAAGAATAAATATTT
This sequence comes from Pomphorhynchus laevis, assembly GCA_012934845.2. Lineage (NCBI taxonomy): Eukaryota > Metazoa > Acanthocephala > Palaeacanthocephala > Echinorhynchida > Pomphorhynchidae > Pomphorhynchus > Pomphorhynchus laevis. Next base: position 82,281 of record WNNJ02000912.1, on the reverse strand, counting down.
TACATGCTATTACTTAAATATTACAAATATTATAACATATTATATTTTAAATATAAAATTTTAAGATTATTTTATAATTTATATATAACACAAAGACTGAGTTAACTCAGTCCTTGTATACTTAGCCTCAGTAGACTCAGTTAACTGATTTGATTGTTTAATATGTTTTAAGTTTTGAGAAGTGTATTTTATTTTGAAATAAAGCGTTAAAACACGTTTATATGCCAACTTGGCGATTCACCTATTTAAATTATAATAATTATTTTTCTTATTACATTAAACCTTTATTTTTTACATGTGATATAAAGTTCAAACATAGATTGTAGTTATATTTGCACAATGTTTATATGATACCAACTTTAACCTACGGATTAATCGCCTAATTTAAGATAGATTATCAAAATAAATCTAGTTTGAGTTGCATCCATTATTATTTAAAAATAATTAATGAAAGTCATAAAATAGAAAGTGTAAACTAAAATTTCAACTAATAAAGTCGTCGTTCATGCAACGTAAGATGAACTACACAAGTGAAATTAAAACAATGTTCTTATGCAAGATTAGCAATAGTCATTGAATTAAGAATAAAGGACTTAGTCGAATACGAATATTGCGCAACTTTCACTAACACCACGAGAAATGCTTTGAAGTATCAACAATAAAATGAACTTTTAAATAAAAGGAAAGCGAAAGTGTTGAAGATCAAAACCTACATTGGTCAGTAAGAAGAAAAACCTGGTCATCACATTTGTGAATTAACAAAATCTACAAGAACTAAACAGTTATCACGCCAAAACACGATGGGTCTTTCATTCTCGACACTAATAATGGGATCAGTATGCGTTATGGGTCAGCCATTAAAGAATGAAAGCAATTACCGCCAAGATCTGAATTCACAAAAATACGTTCTTATTCCAATGACAGAATACGATGAAATTACTACAATGGGTCATGAAAATCAGCAGATGAAAGGTAAAACGTATCAGCAAATGATGTTACCAGAAATTATGAAACCATTATATCCTAAACAGCATGTTGTTTTGGAAGTTATAGAGAGCGACAATTGCGAAGGTTATGAAGCTAAATCCCGATCGATACTTGTCCCACATCCGTCGTCGAATACTAAGTTTTTGATGTGCATATCGAAAAAAATGGCTGTAGAAATGGACTGTGCGTTGGGAACTCGCTTTGATGAACATACGATGGGATGTAATCGTTTTGTAAGAGGTATGATAAATTCATTACTGACCATCTCTAAATAATTTTAATTGCAAAATCATTTTTATCTTTATTTAGATCCTCTGGAATTCTATCCGGGTTATCTTCGCGTTCCAAGAATTGACGAATTAATTGATAAGACAATATGATACATACTCTAGACATATTTTAATGGTCTACATTCTGTTAGCAGAATAAATAATTTATTTAAAGTTTCTTATATGAGTAAATCAAAAGGTATTTTTCTTTATTTTGTATTTATCCTTAAATGTAACATTGAAAGTCAGCATGAATTGTCGGTAAAAGTAATTTGGTCGTAACTAATCAACTAATTATAATTTGGGTTATCTCATAATTTGTATCAATTTCATATTATTTTTTGACCAATTAATTAAACATATTATTAATTAAACATATTATTTTGATATTAATTTGTGTCAATAACACATTATTTTTGAAAATTATGCTATTGTATAACTGATTCATGATAACATTTTATATGCCTTTCATTTCCAAATTCTTAATATTAAAATATTAATATCTAATATCTTAATATTAATATTTTAATACTTTAAATATTAAAATATTAAAATTGCTAGTTTGAGAATACCAAATAAAAAAATTCTTTCAATTTATATAAATTTAATTAATTATAAATTAATCTCCAAATATTTAATATTAGATAACATCAAATACCCCAAATTATGATTTCGAATATTGAACAATTAAAAATTAAATTATAATTAAATTAATTTATTTTATAGATAATTTTAACTTAACACAAATTGTAACACTTCTGAGTTAACGAAGTAAAGTACAAATAAAGTACTTATTTATTTTATTTATTTTTACTTTATTTCAAATAAAGTACAATGTAAAATACCAAATTCCAAAATATAAATTCTGAATATTAAGTAATTATCTAAATTTATGAATAAAAACAAATTATATTATAAATATAAAATATTATTTTATAATATTATATTATAAAAACAAATTATTAAACTGAAAAAAGAGGTAATAATACTAAAAATAAACACATAGGAATCTTAAGTGTTACCTATATATCACCTAAAATGATATTATAGTTGATATTATAATAGAATATAATATATTATATATTACATATTATATTATAATATGTATTATATTATAATATTATATTATAATATTATATTATATTATTACATTATAAAAACAAATTATTAAACTGAATAAAGAGGTAATAATACTAAAAATAAACACATAGGAATCTTAAGTGTTACCTATATATCACCTATAATGATATTATAGTTGATATTATAATAGAATATAATATATTATATATTACATATTATATTATAATATGTATTATATTATAATATTATATTATAATATTATATTATATTATTACATTATAAAAACAAATTATTAAACTGAATAAAGAGGTAATAATACTAAAAATAAACACATAGGAATCTTAAGTGTTACCTATATATCAACTATAATGATATTATAGTTGATATTATAATAGAATATTATATATTACATACTATATTATAATATGTATTATATTATAATATTATATTATAATATTATATTATATTATTACATTATAAAAACAAATTATTAAACTGAATAAAGAGGTAATAATACTAAAAATAAACACATAGGAATCTTAAGTGTTACCTATATATCAACTATAATGATATTATAGTTGATATTATAATAGAATATTATATATTACATACTATATTATAATATGTATTATATTATAATATTATATTATAATATTATATTATATTATTACATTATAAAAACAAATTATTAAACTGAAAAAAGAGGTAATAATACTAAAAATAAACACATAGGAATCTTAACTGTTACCTATATATCAACTATAATGATATTATAGTTGATATTATAATAGAATATTATATATTACATACTATATTATAATATGTATTATATTATAATATTATATTATAATATTATATTATATTATTACATTATAAAAACAAATTATTAAACTGAAAAAAGAGGTAATAATACTAAAAATAAACACATAGGAATCTTAAGTGTTACCTATATATCAACTATAATGATATTATAGTTGATATTATAATAGAATATTATATATTACATACTATATTATAATATGTATTATATTATAATATTATATTATAATATTATATTATATTATTACATTATAAAAACAAATTATTAAACTGAAAAAAGAGGTAATAATACTAAAAATAAACACATAGGAATCTTAAGTGTTACCTATATATCAACTATAATGATATTATAGTTGATATTATAATAGAATATTATATATTACATACTATATTATAATATGTATTATATTATAATATTATATTATAATATTATATTATTACATTATAAAAACAAATTATTAAACTGAATAAAGAGGTAATAATACTAAAAATAAACACATAGGAATCTTAACTGTTACCTATATATCAACTATAATGATATTATAGTTGATATTATAATAGAATATAATATATTACATACTATATTATAATATGTATTATATTATAATATTATTTTATAATATTATATTATATTATTACATTATAAAAACAAATTATTAAACTGAAAAAAGAGGTAATAATACTAAAAATAAACACATAGGAATCTTAACTGTTACCTATATATCAACTATAATGATATTATAGTTGATATTATAATAGAATATAATATATTACATACTATATTATAATATGTATTATATTATAATATTATATTATAATATTATATTATATTATTACATTATAAAAACAAATTATTAAACTGAAAAAAGAGGTAATAATACTAAAAATAAACACATAGGAATCTTAAGTGTTACCTATATATCAACTATAATGATATTATAGTTGATATTATAATAGAATATTATATATTACATACTATATTATAATATGTATTATATTATAATATTATATTATAATATTATATTATATTATTACATTATAAAAACAAATTATTAAACTGAAAAAAGAGGTAATAATACTAAAAATAAACACATAGGAATCTTAAGTGTTACCTATATATCAACTATAATGATATTATAGTTGATATTATAACAGAATATTATATATTACATACTATATTATAATATGTATTATATTATAATATTATATTATAATATTATATTATTACATTATAAAAACAAATTATTAAACTGAATAAAGAGGTAATAATACTAAAAATAAACACATAGGAATCTTAACTGTTACCTATATATCAACTATAATGATATTATAGTTGATATTATAATAGAATATAATATATTACATACTATATTATAATATGTATTATATTATAATATTATTTTATAATATTATATTATATTATTACATTATAAAAACAAATTATTAAACTGAAAAAAGAGGTAATAATACTAAAAATAAACACATAGGAATCTTAACTGTTACCTATATATCAAATATAATGATATTATAGTTGATATTATAATAGAATATAATATATTACATACTATATTATAATATGTATTATATTATATAATAATGATAATGATATTATAGTATATCTTATTATATCAACTATAATGATAGAGTAATTTTAAATTCAAACTAAAGAAACAAATGTGCAACAATCTAAATTCTCGTCAATCAGTTTTGATGTCATAATTATTATGAATTATGAATTATATTTGAATCTCACAAATTATCATTTAATTTTAACTATGAAGTAAAAATAAAAGCTATAACAAAATACAAAAATGTATAGATATACTCATTATTTTGGACAGATAAATAAAAGTTTTAAATGAATATTTGGACAATGGACGAAAAGGCGAAAGAGAGTATCGGAGACCTGTCTCGTTACAGTAGTGTTGGATCATCAAAGGATATCGGGAACATTAAACAATAATTTGATGATAATTAATATTATCAAAGGATAACTTAAAACATTTCCTGACTGGATAATTGGATTCTTTCTAATTATTGCAACCTCCAACTCAATTAGAGTATATCGTTTTATCATTGTTCGACCAATAATAAGGATTTAATAATAATGTTAATTTATTCAAAGTTTAATTATTATTAAACTTTGCATTGAGATAACCGAACAAACAAACGAAGACAATGAAAATGACAAGCAAGAAATTTATTTTCTGAACTGCAGTTTTTAAATTTAATTCCAAATTTTAGAAATAAATTAAAGTATCAAATAATGATTTTTATCAAATTTCAGCTATGCTAAGTACGAATGCCCACTTTAACGTGTGTAAACATGCATTTTCAGGTATGTATATTGATGTAACTGATTTGTATCGATTCCATGTTACTTCTAGTTGTGGACAACCGAGAAGACTAATACTGCGAATATATACATTTTCTGGTATGCTACCAAAAAGTATAACATCTTGATGTATAACTTGGATATCTGTGCAAATTATATATAAAGATTGGTTTGTTCTTGTGAACCTCAAAGCGAAAATATTAGAATAATATAACTTAAATATTAGAATTACCAACTATTGCGTTGTAAGCAATCATTACTGGAAAATGAAACAATTCTTGAATTGTATATGGCTCGACCATTAATTTTTAACCATGCACCAAGACTACGTAACCTATCTTCCATGATTGCTGGTATAATTCCTTCACTAGACGGGCCCACATTAATGAGAACATTACCATTCATGCTAAATTGAAATCCGTGGATTATAAAACAATCATAATTAATTAGAAATAATTAATAATTACATTCTAAAAAATTTAAATGCTTAAAAAGAAATTACATTTTTAATTAAAATTTAAAATTTAATTTAAAGCGTAATTTCAAAATTTTAGTCCAAATTTTAGAAATAAATAATTCCTTAAAATGATGTTAGAAATTATTAAAATACAATATATTATCTAATGTTAATAAAATTATATTATATAATCAAATTAGATCAGCTAACAAAATAAAAATATCATTTTTTATTTTATAAAAAAAATGCTTAATAAAAAATAAATAATAAATAATTGTTATGTAAAATTTTATATAATTAATATAGAGTAAAAATTCAAAATTGAAACTAAAAGTTAAAATCAATTTTTTTAAATTAACTAATAAATGATGGACGATGTTTCAGAATAAAAATTCGAATTCTTCAAGCGGAACTACTATGTTATCAGATTACGGCCTCTATTCCTCGACCGAACATAGCAGCAGGGTCAAATACATGATAGTGCTGTATTTCCTATGATGAAATTTGCTTATATAGTATACCTTATTCTAATACAAAGCATATTATTTATTATCCATCTATTAAAATTCTCCGCTTTAAAATTCAAATTTATTTTTAATATTATTGTGTTGATTTATAAATTTAACTATTTTCTGTTAGATTTTATGTTGATAGTAACTCAGTTTAAAATATGTATCTTTTATATTATTTAATGATTTTGAAGAAAACTAATATCATTACATTTTGTAGCAATTCGTAATATTTCATTATTTAATGTATTATATTTTATATTATATGATATGCTTGAATGCTCATGCAAAAATATGTTTCTTGTAAATTTAAATATGTCGTAATACTTTATAATTGTTCGAATGCATAATTGAATAAAATCAACTTATATAAATTGACTAATAAATAATAGACGATGTATCAGAATAAGGATTAAAGGTCATCAGGAGGAACTGTTATGTTTCAGGTTTCGGCCTCTATTCCTCGAACAAACATAGCAGCGGGGCCAAATACGTGCTAATAACGTATTTCCTCTGATGAAATTTGATTATCTAGTGTATCTTATTCTAATACAAAGTATATTATTTATTATCCATCCATAAAAATTTCCCGCTTATGATTTTACATTTATTTTTAATATTATTGTGTTGATTTCTATATTTTACGATTATCTGTTTGATTGTATTTTTACAGTAATCTAGTTAAAAATATGCATCTATTAAATTATTTAAATGATTTTAAAGAAAGCCAATATCGTTACGAACTATGGCAATTTTTAGAATTTCATTATTTAATGTATTAAACTTTATATTAAATGGTATGCAGGAATGCTCATGCAAAAATATGTCTTTTGTAAATTTAAATATGTCATCTTTACAATATAAATTAAAAGTAGTTTTAATTGATGTTAATTAAATGTTCGTGTCTAGATATACCTTCGTATCATCAATATTAGTTTATTAAGAAAAATGCTACCTGGATGAATTTGTTCACTTATTGAATAAAATTATTAGAGTTAAATACACATATATCATCAATGTACCGAAACATATATTTTTATAATTTAGACCTAATTTTTACACAGTTCTTCTTCTTAGCGTTTATCCCGTTTGGCGGGGTCCGCTTGTCACATTCGCTGGTGCCGAAATACCCTATCTGCTGCGTCTTCGGGCGTGAGTCCGACCATTTTCATATCATTCATTAGGGTATCCGTCCATCTTTTCTGTGGTCTTCCTCTTGGTCTCTTTCCGTCTACCTCGATTTAAAGTGGTTCCTGGGCCAGTGTGTTCACGTATGCCATCAGTACATGTACATACCATCTCAGCCTTGATTCTCTCAGTTTGTCTGCTGTAGGTGCTACACCAAATCGCTTGCGGATGTCATTGTTACGAATATAGTCTAGGCGAGTTTTTCCCTCGATCCACCTTAGGATTTTCGTTTTCATACATTCAAGCTTACGTTCTGCTTATGTTGTCAATGCCCAGCACTCAGCACCGTACATTGCAACATGCCGTATCACGCTTCTGTAGAACTTCGATTTGAGTCTGTTTGGCATACGTTTATTGCACAAGACTCCAGTGGCTGCTCTTCATTTTGTCCAGCTAACTTTGATGCGAGTGGTGACGTCTTTTGCAACTCCTCCTGTGATGGAGATAACTGATACCAGATATTTGAACGCATTTGTCTTTAGCAGAGGCACGCCATTGACTGATATGCTTGCATATTCATTCTTGTTCATCGTCATATACTCTGTTTTGGCTGTGTTCAGTTTCAACTGAACACAGTGCTAGGCGATCGTGTCATTGCTGTACTTGCTGCTCGAGGTCATGCTTGTCCTTAGATACCAGCATAACATCGTCGGCATACAAGATGGTCCATGGTGCTTGTCTTTGCAGGTCTTTCGTAATCACGTCCATAACTATGACGAATAGTAATGTAAAGAGTGCAGATCCTTGGTGCACACCGACTGAGACTGGGAATTCTCTGGATTTCCCCGCGGCTGTTAGCACACTGCTCGTAGTTCACTTGTACAGCATCTTCACCCATTTGATCAATTCCTCCGGTACTTCTCTACATCTCAGGGCGTACCATAAGAGCTCATGAGAGACTGTCGAACCCCCTCTTAAGGTCCAGAAAAGCTACATGGATAAGCTGATACTTCTCTTTGTACTTTTCAAGGAGTATTCTGGCTGAGTGTATTGCATTGATGACTCCACATTGCACGCAAAGCCTGCCTGGTTGTCAGTTAGTTTGATCGTGTCACGTATTCTCTTGTCGAGCACTCTCTAAAATCCTCATGGTGTGGCTGGAAATACGGATTGGGAGGTAGTTTTGGCAACCTGCTGGCTTCCATTCTGCATCCAGATTGGGATAGTTGTGCTTCGACTCCAGTCTTCTGGCATCCCTTTTGCGTCAACAATCTTCTGAAGAAACTTCGCTGGCCATGGTGTCCACCCATCCGGGTTGATTTTCCATTAGTCCGCCGCCACATCATCGGGTCCGTTGGATTACCCGGCTTCCTCTTCATTATTGCCTCACTGACCTCTGCCTCGTTGAGTGTCTCAACTTGTGTGTAGTTTGGAGTCCCTTCTGGTATTTATGGGTGTTCAAACTCTTTGGTAGAGATAACTTTGAAATATCTTCTCCATGTCTCCAGCACGTCTTGTCAGTATATTAGGAGTTTTCCTCGTTCATCACTAATATCGTGGAACTTCTCAATGTCTGCTGCATTCTTTCGTCTTTCACTGACTAGTCGGTACACGACTTTTTCTCCTTCTCGAGTGTCAAGCTTTTAGTAGAGATTATCTAGGTGGTTGCTCTTAGCAATAGCAACTTGTTTCCTTGCTTTCTTTTTCGTTCGGTAGTACACATCCTTGTTCTCCTGCGTTAATTTTTTACACAGTTATGAACAAGATAAGATATTTATATGCTATAAAGCTTAAAAATAAGTCAGCTATAATTGGGCTGTTATTACCTCCCATTGAAACACTTTTTACTTGCCTGAATATGGATGCCACTTCTTTTAAATGATTTTGATTTATTAAAATATTCAAAGATATTTAGCCGTTATATATAACTATGTTTTCCTCACGAGGAGGCATAAACACCAAGCAGCATTCTATACATCCTCATCAGACCAAGTACACCAAACAGTGTACTTGTTATATAATATATATAACATATATTATATATAATATATATAATATATTATATTATAGAATATATTAATATAATATATTATATAATATATTATAATATATTATATTTAGTATGCGTAGCGACTTTGAATATCGCGAGAATAATTCGGTTCTATTTCTTGGTATGATGAGGATATATAGAATGCTGCCTGGTGTTTATTCTTTTTCATGAGATAAACATAGTGATTTATTTATGAGTACACCATTCGGTGTCTCAGAGCAGGTGAAACAACAAATTCTATTTTATATATTTGTACACTTTAAATTGTCCCTGTAAAACAACATTCCTATTAAAAGGAATTTCGTGCCTGATGCATGGTTAAACCGCAATACGCACTGCCATGTACATAGCTTATGCTAAATTCCATTCGATGATTCTGATTGAGGGTAGCTCTGTTTTTCGAGCTTTAAACTGTTTAAGCGTGTGTTAAGGTGCCTATGGGTGATTATTAAAGTCACGGTACTTATGAGCGCCGTTAGAGCGAAACGCGTATACCGTTGTTGAAGTTTGTCGTCACACATAGGATGACTGGGCATACGTAGCGACTTTGAATATTGCGAGAATAATTCGGTTATATTTCTTAGTCTGATGAGGATATATAGAATGCTGCCTGGTGTTTATGCCTCTTCATGAGGAAAACATAGTGATATATTTATGAGTACACCAGTGAGTGTCCCAGGGCAGGTGTAACAACAAATTATATTTTATATATTTGTACACTTTAAATTGTCCCTGTAAAACAACATTCCTATTAAAAGGAATTTCGTGCCTGATGCATGGTTAAACCGCAATACGCACTGCCATGTACAGAGCTTATGCTAAATTCCATCTGATGATTCAGATTAAGGGTAGTTCTGTTTTTCGAGCTTTGGACATTGTTTAAGCGTGTGTTAAGGTGCCTATCGATGATTATAGAAGTCACGGTACTGATGAACTCCGTTAGAGCGAAACGCGTCTACCGTTGTTAAAGTTTGTCGTCACACATAGGATGACTGGGCATGCGTAGCGACTTTGAATAATGCAAGAATAATTCGGTTATATTTCTTAGTCTGATGAGGATATATAAAATGCTGCCTTGTGTTTATGCCTCCTCATGACGCACACATAGTGATTTATTTATGAGTACACTATTGGGTGTTCCATGACAGGTGTGTTTGACGTCACACATAACATCTAATGTTGAATGAGCTGCTATCCGAGATCACTGCCTGTAGATTCGATCATATATTTATTTATAAACTAATTAATAAACTACTTTTATAAACTAATTAGTTTATAAAATAAACCATTTTATTTTATTGAAAATTATTTCTTTATTCTGTTATAATTCAGGAATATTCGATAATAGACGTCTTATGTGTTAGTGAATATTTGGAAATGATATCAGTGTCCATTCGATATAAAGCCAAAAGAATCCAAAATTAAACAAACTAATAACTTATCAGAAGGGTGCTGAAACAACTCATTATCTCCTTTTTCTTACAATGATGCAACAGTAACTGTTGTTGACAGGAAAGGTTTCTTTAATTAATATTATACGCATTTATAATATTTAATTAATATTATAATTAAGATATTAAATATAAATCAATATTATAATCATAATTAATAATTTAAATTCATATTATATATTTATATATAAATGATCTTGTTTATAATATATTATAAGATATATTATAATATATTATATTAATTAATGTCCATCTTAAAATACATAACTTTCAACAGATTATTAATATAATATTAATACTAATATAATAATATTATATTATAATATTAATATAAGCAAGTATTATAATATATCAATTATCAATTATTCATTAGATTTCGATATTTGAATGGCCATCTGGCAAACGCATTTCGTAAAATAATGTAATTCAAATCAAAAGAATAAAGTGGAATTTGCATCAATACAAACATGCTAACAACGAAGACATCTTATTTGGAGAAAGAAGGCTTCTTACTCAACATTACCGGATTTTCGCAAACAATGTTATTTCAAAATTATACATTAATCGACATCTACCTAACGCTTATCACTGTTTCTTTGATCAGATCTTCAATTGACATTACTTCGTTTGACTTGATATCGGCTCGATATCCCCATGATTTTTTATCCAAGCTGAAGGCATTTTCCCATTTGTGATTCAAAGTAGAATCTTAAAGAGATAAAATAGTAAAAATATTGATAACTGTAATTAGGTAAAATATTACCAGCTTAGAATAAACATTCAATAAAATCAAAGGTTATGTGATTTTATAAATATCGATACCCAATTCATCAAATATGATAATTAGATCATGTATTGTTACATAATCTAAAATTAACAAATAATTTATAAATAAATAACAAATTAATAATTTACAAATAATAAATTTATATTAATGAGTTTTATTTAGCGCTTGTGCTTTACGGTTTTAGTAATAAACGTTAAAACTAGAAAGAACATGTAAATGTATTTTATATTAAATATTTTGATATTATTTTATATTTTATTAATTATTTTATATTTTAAATTAATTATAAAATGTAAGTTATAGTCCTAGCTCACATTAATTAATGCGAGTATTCTACATATACGGCCGCACAACTCATCAGAAAAACAGCCCCCGGAGGTCTATTTCAAGACGCTTTACATAATTAACAGTAAATTAATCAAGAAACAAAAACTTTTAATTTATTGAAACAACGTGTTTCGAAAAAATCTTTTTTTAGGTCCTGATATAATATATAATATGGTATTGTTAAAGATCTAAAAATATAACATAATATCTATAATCTATAATATATACTATATTATAAATATAATATATTATATATTATATTATGTTATATTATATTTTGTAAACATATCCAAAAGAATCAATAAATCTGGTTTACTGGAAGACAGGCAAATATAGTGTATTATTGTAAGAGAGAAAAATTTCAAGTGGTAAACATCTAAGTGTAGCCTTTAAAGCGTGTATATTTTAACGTATTCATTAATTTCACACAATGGCGGCTTCGAAAGATGAGTTCATGCCTAAAGTCTCTGTGACAAAAGCTACGAATGATTTCATTCATAACGGTTTTTAAAGTAATGCTGATGAAAGAATAATGAAATGATGAGTCAATTATTTTAGTTTCCTATTGAGAAATTAACCTTTTAATAAAAATAAAATATATTTTGTCAAATAATAGAATTAACAAATATTAACAACTTTAGTTAATTAAATTTACAAAACTTTCAGCACAAACTTTGTTATTCCACTTTATTCAGATAGTCAGATACAGTTATTGTATCTTTGAATATTTTAGTAAACTTTTCCGTGCATTAAAATTAGTAAGAAAGAGATACAATGCAAATTTTAAGTTTTTATAAATAGAAATATTTATATAAAAATTAATCCTTTATAAGAAAAAAAATCATTTTGGATATTAACATTTTGGATATTAACATTTTGGATATTTATGACTTGCAATTAAATTTATTGATATGCGGATTATAAAATAAATTATTGTGCTATCATTACACATCATAAAGATATGGTATTCATCTTTATTTGAAGATGAAGACGTTTAAATGAAAATAAGACGTTCTTTATGTAAGGTTTTAAACGTTTTATCTACTGCCCTGTAGAGATTCAAAATTTTATTATAAAATAAATTTTTTTAATTTTTTAATTTATTAAAAAATATAGGAAATAATAAAATGAATTATACTGACAACATAAATATCTATGACAAAATTTATCAAAATTTAAAGTAAAAAATTCACATTTATTTTAGTAAGCTGCAAAAGTTGATTGCAGACAAGACTCACTTGGTATATAATGGTCTTCACAATTCCAAAAGCCTCCATGAGTGCAGTAAGTACCAATTCCCCATCGATCATTGACAACGACAGTATCTTTTACGGGACTACATTAAGAAAATAAACCTATTTTAATAAACTCATTTAATTATGTTCATATTTATAATAAAATTATTTCGAAAAAAACATCGAATCATAATTATATAAAATTTAATATTTAAAAAATTTTAGTTTTATTTTTTGTGCCAAATACGTTGACTGATTTAAATTTTATAATAAAATTATTTCGAAAAAACATCTAAAAAACAAGTATGAGAGAGTTTAGTTTAATTCCAAAGATTGTCATTTAGCATCATTCGAGATGATGTTCATGTTTCTGATTTGCATTATAAATACAAATTAAGTATTTATTCAAATATTGGATATGGCTTTCATCCTTAATAAATAAACAGAGGCATTCTTACATTGTAAGAATTACGTTACAGTTCTGTTTAGTCAACGAGAAAACAAAATCAATGATGATGCTTTTTTACAGATAGCATCTTCGTTATTTCTTTCATTGCACATTTATCTAAAAATGTGCAATGCATTTTTTATACAAAAATTTATATCTGTTTAACTCAATAATCCAAAATAGTATATTATAATTAAATTTAAATATATAAATATTTAAATTTAAATATTTTTATATTTAAAAATATGGCAAACATCTAAAATTATAAAAATTATAAAAAGTCGGATCTTATATTAGCGCTTAGTGATACTCAATGATTACTTTAATGGAGATTGTCACTCACATTTATCTCGCTTGCAAATAAATTTAAAGATTAGTATTTGGAAGTTAACAGTTATTTTATTTAAAACAATATAGTGCATTATTAATATACCTGTCGTTGTAGAGATATGCAAGAAATTCCTTGCTTTTCCAGTAGGTATCGTTCTTCTCCCAATCTCCATCCGACCATATTACATCAGGTGTGTATGTTTCTACAAGGTGTTTTAACTCATTAAATGCCTTTTTCTAAACATTTTAAAATGTACATTGCAACGAGTGCAGTGATGATGCTTTCTTAATAAAAATAACAGATCAGAATTGTGTTAAAACTGATAAAAAAAATATTTACACGATTGTAACCCAAACAAAAAAATTGTGATAATCAAAGAAAATGAGTTTTTTCTCTCTTAATACAACCGCATTAAAAGTTTTATTTTTTACTGCGTAAATACTACAAAATCTTAAGCACTTTTACTGTAAAAGATTCTGAATGTAAAGAATAAAATATTAATCAAACATTTTTATTTATTAAAATAAATAAAATATTTATTATTAATTGACACACTTTAGAACTTTATGCAATTAAATTTAAATAAATAAATAAAAAATCTAAATTTCCTAGAATTTGTTTTGCTTAAAATATTCGATGACTAGTTAAACAATTACGCTTTAATTATTTGTCAAACATTTTTCCTTTATCATTGCCAATCGTAAAATATTTAAACTTAACGCTTGACTAGATATAATAAGACTTGAACAAACCACTTTTAGAATGTAGTACTTGTTAAATGGAATGATCTGAAATCATTTTGTATTGATTAATATCATTGATTAATTTTGATTAATTAATATAATCTATATTAATTAATCAATGATCGAGTATAATAATCAAGCATTTGAATAAAAGTATTGACAATAAGTTTTCTCAAAGTTTAATTAAATAATTGTTTTTACGAAATTTTTTCACGAAAATGTTGCTTAATATTTGTTCACAAATTAGGACCTTCATTGCATCGAAGAAGGTTTTACCATTGGAACGACATTAGCCATTGTAAAACAGATAGCAACGATGCTGAAGGATTAAGATTATTCCATGATCATCCGACGGTTGCATAATGAAAGGATAGAAATATGCTCTAATAATGAAAGGATACAAATATATTGGTCATATGACATAGGTCTTATGACATAGGTCATATGAAGAAGCAGATCTATTGAAAATGAAGATGTCAAAGAACACGTATTCGTCACATGTATTCTAATAGACCATTGCTATACGAGCTCTTGTGTATCGATCTCTTGTTGTCGTCATTGCTTGGAATAATTTTGCTTCTGGGACATTATGTAATATCGATCAGAAATTATAAACTATCCGCAGGGTTTCACTATTGAAGTTATATCTATATTTTCTACAGTTTATATATGGTACCCAAACATACCCGCCATCAGCATACCAAATGTGTTCGGTGCCTGGAGACATCCTTAGTATTGATCGATCAAGGGAATGCACTCCATGCCAATAACATTGTTGTTATTGGCATTGTTGTTATCGCAGTACAGTGTTGAGCATTGCAGGCTAGCTAACCAACTTACGCGGTATCTGTGAATTTATTTAAGACCTTTGATTCGGCTAAACATGGCTTGCTTATGCTCGCGCTCGTATATTCGCTTAAATTAAAGAGTCCGATGATTCATATATTTGAAGATATTCTGACTTCACATTCTATTCGTGTTTGGCGAAGTTCAATGTTATCCTCCTGTATTCAAAAGGACTGACGACCCAGTCATCAATTCCCGGAATAAACTTCTTCGCAGTTAACATTACACGAGTATTGTTTAGTTATTGGTAAATCTCCATAAAACGAAAGCTGACAAATTTAAAATTGTCGGTAAGTTAGAAATAAACTCAAAAACGCAATTGCAAGTTGAAATTCGTTTCGCGAATTTTTTCATCAACTCACGTTGAACATTTGCTAATTATTTGGAAGATTTTGGTTGCTATTTATATTCTAATTATAATTAAAATAATTATAATTAAAATAATATTTTAATTATTTTATAATTAAAATATTAATATTATAAGCCATCAATGTTATTCATAATTGGCTATTTCATTTTTGGGCTTTGACCTTAAAGGAGTTAAAACGCAGGCTTCGCCCACTCTCGTATAGACCTTTTTATAACAATAAAGATTTTGTTAAATAAAAATACAACCACTAAAATGTTTTAAAAATAAAAACAACAGAAAAAGAAAAGAAAACAAGTTCAATCTTCTTATGTCTTCACGGACTCAGGTCTATTGGGATCTGAGCCTTCAGCCAATCCAACACGCCGCTCTCCGACTGAGCCACCCGGGGTCTCATCCAATAAAGGTGGATTATGCTCGGTAATCGCGAGATGAAGATCTTCATAAACTTAAGACTTTGATCAGGGGGAAGTCCTCTCGAAAAGATGGCTAATCCCGAGATAAACCCCAGAAACGCACTTGGGTTTTCTTATTCAACGACAGATGCTGAGCCGTTTCAAGGCCCAACTAGCTTTCTTCAGAATACGTTGAAGTCTATCCAGGTCAGCTTTCGCTAACCAGTTCACCGTAATGGTAAATTCCAGGTATTTTACTCGACAAGTGAAGGATGGGAGTGGTTGATTTGCAAATATGGATGATAGAGCTGAGAGTGCTAATCTCTTAAATATTTCTCGGTGGCAGGGGCGCCATGAAAAACGACCGCCTGCGATTTCGAGGAGTTCAAAATAAGATTAGACATGGTTAACTGGTATTTAAATCTTAAAATGAAACGGCTGATGTCAGAAACTACGTCTTTGCACCTGTGTCCAGAGAACAGAGCTGTTGTATCATCAGCGTATACCACTAGATGTTGATCAAGTTTAAAATTCTTGAATAGTAAAATGGAGGCAGCAAGATATAAGATAGGAGAAAGTGGGGAGCCTTGAGTCACACCCGTAATAGAGTAGACTGACGTGTATCAGGGTCGTCTTCATAGTAGAAGCGCTTGGTGTACAGCAATATATCCACCCTATTAACAATTCTCGAAGGCAACCCGAGGGACCTGAGAGAAGAGATAACAAAGGGAATGGAGATACGGTCAAATGCAGCAG
The DNA here is from genome assembly GCA_012934845.2 of Pomphorhynchus laevis. Lineage (NCBI taxonomy): Eukaryota > Metazoa > Acanthocephala > Palaeacanthocephala > Echinorhynchida > Pomphorhynchidae > Pomphorhynchus > Pomphorhynchus laevis. The sequence continues at coordinate 64,961 of WNNJ02000912.1, read as the reverse complement.
AAACAATTAAGGAAAACAGCAACAGCAAGTTGATGACTATCCCGACAAAACTGATGCACTTCACCAATTGCTTAATGGACCGAGCGCCATTAGACGAACTCATATAAACTTGATGGGATTAGATTACGCCTAATAAAATGATCGCGGATTGTACGCGCAAGCGCTTTTAGTAGATGGAGATGAGGGAGTTTTGAATCGAAATGGGCCGCAGATCTATGGGGCACGAGACCGAAATTTCTGCGACTTTTTTACCGAAATTTCTGTAAAAAATTCTGCGACTAATATTGATGCCGGCTACATCGGATGGTGAGGCTAAAAGCATTGTGACGGCAACTTATTTTCTTTGATCGGCTGTCGAAAGCTGACAGACCCGAGAAGATAATAGAGCGACATATTTGGAGGTGCCCGGAAGTGGACCCCCAAGAGTTAAGGATATCCGTAACAGATAAGTCCCTGCTCCTGAATCCACCCTAAGACGGGATTGGTTGGGGAGATTAAGTGGCTCCATAGTTATGTAGGGATAGTGACTCTTCCAATATTCAGTCAAGGCTAATAGTCCCAATCCAACCCACATACCTATCCTTCCAAAAGACGAACTTCTCTATTTTGAGTATCTTCCAAAATAAATACTGAGAAGGGGTAAGGTGAGCAAGGCTTGCCCTATCCCCGCTCAGCTAAAACTTATATCTAGAGCTCCAGTATTTATTCGAGATGGCCTCTCGGGCGGAAACAGAGAGATTGGGAAGGTGAAGCATTTTAGCCAGTAACTTGAGTTTTGTTGGAGTAAGATTGTAAATCCAATCTTTATAGGTAGTCGACAGCAACGCGGTAGCTTACGATGATAGGTGGAAATTTAATTCGATCAAACTCTCATTACCGATTATGGGAAAGATTTAGATAGCTGCCTGAAAAAAGCCACCCTGAGTGAAACCTCCTTCTAAGCAACGTATCTTTCTCTATCCGACAACGAATTAGGTCATGACAGGTAGTCTGTTGTTGACGCGACTGCTCAGTACAGATGAGTGTAAACAACCACATCTTATGAAGCAGTAAAATGTCGACGAGAGAATTAGTTGTTGAGCTATGAAAGGTAGGGGACACTACCCAAAATACGATCCAGGAGGTTATGGTTCTTGTGTATCTCCCCTGGATGGATGTATATATTGGCTATACTGATGCGTTTACCGTATTTACAGAGTGATAAAGCTAAACAAGACAGGGCTGGACAAAAGTAGTTTAACAGGAGTGAATATCTTAAGGAGCATTTAACTAGGGTTAAAAGACCTTGAGATGAAGAGGAGTGAGGTGGGGTTGTGTACGGAGTATAGTGTGTAGATGTGCTTAGGGATAACTCGAGTAATGCCGTGGGGAGCCGGATAGACTGCGTCTCCTGAATGACTATAACATCTGCATCTCTACCAGATAAAAGGCTAAGGGCAGAAGCACCTCCCGAATTCCACTGAAGGATATTCATTGAAAATTGCTATTGATTACTTTGCATTGTATTGATTTAGCTGGAGTGAGATGCCTACTCCTAGTCCGAACCAGGAGTGAGAATGTTTCTCTTCACACCCCAGCCTGACTAGGGTGAGGCACTTGCTCACTGAACATATCATCATATCCCATAGTAGATCTGAGGTTAGTCACAGTCCAGTTGTTCTGGTCTCTCTTAGCTAGTTTTAAAGCTGTGACTGATTGAAATGTACCAATCCTCTTGTTTGAGGGTTTCCTCTTGTTATTAACCTTTGTTGCGGTAGGTGGGTTTAAATTTTGTAATAGATTTCTCAATGATTCACAAATCATACCTTCAACTTGAGACATTGCTGCTTTTAATCTGCAGTCAATGTAGTATGTCATATCTTTGTCGTTGGACTTAGTGTTAGAGTTAGTATCAATTATCGTCTGTTTGGAAGCTTGAGCAAAAGTTAAGTCGTTGCCTGTATTTACCTTGTGCCTCGATTTGTATTCTTTGAGTGCCCTGCATTTGCTGGACCACGCTGGGTGGTCACCACCACAGTTGGAGCGCTTTGCTTTGAGCGGACATTTTTCGTGATTGTCTGTGGAACCGCATATTCCACAAGTTGGTGGGCTCATACATTTGCTGGCACAGTGCCCCCATTGATGGCAGGTAATTCTAAACTCCAATAATTCTAAACTGCAATTCTTATTTTTTGCGATAAGAAATTTATTTGATAAAACGACATTAATATATTTACTAAAAGTTATTATAATATTTAATTATGATAATATTTATAATATAAAAGAATTATTGGAGCTGGATCAAAAAGGGGGAAATGTTATTTGATATTTCGCTCACCTCTGTGTTAGCATCTTTGGAAAATTACTCTGAAGATGTAATTTTCTGAATATGTTAAAAGAGGTTAGAGAAATATCAAATAAAATGTTCATTCTTTCTTTGATCCAGCTCCAATAATTCTTTATCAATAATAGATCATTATTAATTATTAAAAATAATATTTAATAAATATAAATTATCAATAAAGTTATTAATCATTATACTCAGCAAATGTTAATTTTCTTAAATTTTGTATAATACAAAATGAAATTAAAATGCAGCAAAATAAAAAAAACAGGATTAATTAATTAGTTTAATTAATACCTCTCCAAATTCAAAATCTTGGCAAGTATCACACATATACCAGGGATTAAACCACTCATATAATGAATAATATACTCCGAATTTAATGTCTCTAGTCCGAGTTGCTTTAGATAGTGCACCTTAAATTTACTCAAAAATGAGTAAAAAAAATTACACATAAAATATATACTAGCCAAATTAATACATAAAGCTTTACCAAAAACATAAAATTTGAAAAATATTTTTTTTTAATTTTCGACTACTCCACTCAAATTTGATAAATTTTGATAAATTTACTCTACACAAATTTATCAAATCATTCTACTGAACGATAGAGAAAGTTGGTCGCTTGAAGTTCAACTCTTAATAGTTGGTCGCTTAAAAGTTGGTCGCTTGATGTTCAACTCTTAATACATTCGTTGTGATTTATTACTTGTTTGAATGCAACCTAATTAAGCTTGAAGCAAATTACAGAGAATTTGATAATTATAGATCTTTGAAATCGTTATTTAAATAAATCCTCATTTATTCGTTAATTTTTTAATTTTTATTACTTTTTTGCTAGCAACATTTGAAAATCATTTTCGCATATGCCCTTTTGTATTAGAAACTAAATAACTCAATCCGTTAATTAAGTTTATAAAGTTAAGTACAAAATATAAGTTCATTTTTAGAATAACTAAAGTCTGAAATATTGGCTTTGAACACCCACACGACATTGAACGACTAAGTATATAATGAAATATAATTGCTTGATAAGCCTAAGCTACTAAAATTAAACTACTAATTCAAAACATAATTTGAATTTTTAATGTCAATTTGTTTAAAACGATTTAAATGTGTTACTAATCAGATTAGCTAACTGAGTCTATTTTATATATTTACAAATTAAAAATAATGCTAAATAGCATTTAAATGTTAAATAAGAAACAATTAAATAATTATGAATAATTAATAATTGTTAAAAGATTTGATATAATTTATAACAAGTTTAAATTGAAATTTAAAATAACAGCCATTTTTATGAATTGACTAATAAATAACAAACAATGTATAAGAATAAGGATTAGAGGTCATCAGGAAGAACTGATATGTTATCAGATTCAGTCCTTATTCTTCGATTCAGCATAACAGCGTGGTTTAATACATGCTAATGATGCTTTACTTCTGATTAAATTTAATTATCTAGTGTATTTTATTCTAATACAAAGTATATTGTTTATTATATATAAATGTTTCCGCTAAATAGTTAAAAATTTATTAATTTTAATAATATTCTGTTGATTTATATATTGTAAATTAAATTTATCGATATTATTTATAATAATAAAAATAATAAAAATAATAATAAATAATAAATAATAAATAATAAATAAAAATAATATATAATTATATAAGATTTTATATAATTTATATTTATTTATCGATATTATTTATAATTAAAATTTAAAATAAAAGTCATTTTTATGAATTGATTAATAAAAAACAGACGATGTATCATAATAAGGATTAGAGGTCATCAGGAGGAACTGCTGTGTTATCACTTTTCATCCCCATATTCTTCGACCCTACAAAGCAAGGGTCAAATATGCGCAAATGACGTGTATAATTTATTTAATTATATAATTATGTTATATAATTTAATTCAAATTAAAATTGAAATTGAAATTTTAAATAAAATTCAATTTTTATAAATTGACTTATAAATAACAAACGATGTATAATAATAAGGATTAGAGTCATTAGTATGAACTGCTATGTTATCAGTTATACACTTTTGATTACAAATTTGTGACTGTTTAAATGTTCAGCAAGTAGTTAATCAACACATCGTTTGTAAGAATATTATTACAATCGATCTGGCATTAAGAGTGCTGATTTTAGTATCAGATGATTATCAGTAGGAAGAGTATTTACTATAATTATTTAAGCATGTATATTGTCGAAATTCAGGATAGCCTACAGCAGAAAGGCAAATCCTTATGGCTTAAATAACAATTCGTGAAATCATAAAATAATGTCAAAAATGTGTTTGTCTTTATAAATGTGGAATGTAAATGTAAAATTTAGAGATCTGTTTTCATGTCATATCAAGATAAACAATATATTTGGTTCACTTCGGAATGCTCACCATTATGTGCTTATTATTGGATTTAATAACAATGATAATAAAGGATTTTTTCATAGCATACTTTACGATAAAAATAACTATTTGTTTAGATCTGTTTTAAGTGCAACGAGCTAAAGTAAATTTTTATGAATTGACTAATAAATAATAGACGATATATCAGATAAGGATTATATGTCATCAGCAGGAACTTCTTGTTATCAGGTATCGGACGCTATTCCTCGACCCAAGGGCTAAATGCATGCTATTATGCGGGGACAAATTTGTGCAGTTTTTAATAATAAGTTCAATAATAATACGAATTTATTAAGTTCAATATTAGTTGATTTACTAATATATTTACTGAAAGTATAAACATTTCTCTGATACCTTATGCAAAAATTCAATTTTAAGCAATAATACTTATGATATATTACCAACGATATCAATATGTGGTCCTACGTCTACTGAATTCCACATCCATGAGTAATTTGACGGCCATAGCGCAAATCCTTCGTGGTGCTTGCTCGTTAGCACAACATACCTTAAAATAACGCTTGTAAAACAAGTAGAACGTAGAACGCTTAGGTTATAGAATTTTCGCTTGGCAAAATATGGAATTTGTACATTATTTAATATATATAATTTTATATTTAAATTGTAAAAATCAAAAAGGGAACAATATAAATTAAACGATCTAAAATATCTAAAAACAATCTTAATTTATTGCTTATTGAAATGACGCATGATCATTTCCTGTTTTCAAAGGATTTTACGTTTCTATGCTAATTAATTAGATCTTGTACATTATCTATACCAGGGGTTGATAATGTTCAAGTGTAAATTTTTTAATACAAAATGCATGACATTTTACATGGTATTGAAGAACAAATATCGTTCCGAAAAACAAAACGATTTAAAAAACTTCAATTAAGTGCGATTTTTTTAATTTTGCCATGGTAGATGCCATATTTAATAAACTGATTGATAAATATGTATGGAAGTGCCAAGAAAATAGATGTAGCAAATATAAAACCACAAAATCTATCAAAATTGGTAGTTTTGCAAGCGGTTTAGAATATCTCTATAGGACTGTATGAAGTTATTATTTAGGTATGGTGTTGGCTAGAAGGAAAATACATTTTCCGAGAATTTGGAGATATGCAGAATGACTATTAGTAGATTTGTGAAGAGATTAAAACTATTATCTCATGAATACACAAATAATCCAGATATGTTGCATGGGAAAGGCATAATTTGGCTAATAGATTAAGCATGCTTTTTCCGCAAACAAATTTAATAGAGAACTATTAAATTTAATAGAGAACTATTAATTTAATAGTGAGCAGATACGGATCTTTGCGATTGTTGATGAAGCATCATATTTTCCTGCTAGAGGTTATATAGAAATTGTCGCCAACAGAACAAGCGAAACTTTATTGACTATTACAGATGGCACTATATAAAACATAAGTTGCACTTTGTAGATCCTAAAAGATCCAATATTAATACAACATTTGTCACCTGGAAATGGGTTCAATATTAATATATTAATTTGATTTACAAAAAGGTTACTGTGCAATTTGCATTTTAATGTCTACGACCGAATGTACCGGTGCTTTAAGTTTGAAACGCGGTGATCGGAAACATTATGATATCGACCTGTCGATATTAATATAAGGTATCACAATTGAGATATCACAATTGAGATATCACAATTGTGATATCACCATGAGGGAGTCAGCGTTGTTGCCTCCTTCATGTTGGGATGCAACAACGAGATGTTTGATTCCAAGTCCGCCCATATAAGGATGGAAATCAAATATGGCCATATCCTCTTCCGTAAAGCTGTGGTCGCAAACTTTATCAGCAATGTCGTTGATCGATACGGCTAGCTTGGTGAACCAATCGATATCACATCTCGTTGTTCTCATTACGACATTGTAATGCTCTGGTGAATACAAAGTATGTGGAGTAAAATCACTATCCTCTGCCATGCTCAGATTGTCTACTTGATCAGCCCAACCAACCGCCTTCTGTTTCACCTCTTGTTCAACGTAAGACAACTTACCAACAGGCGTGCCAAGCATGCTGACACCTTCACTTTTGATTGAAATCTTTTTATGATCAAAGATGATTTTTGAACTACCCACATTGTTGCGATGTGTAAACAGCTAGGATTTTTCCGGGTTATTATATAGCCATTTTGAGGTCCGACTTCCACAAGTATGTCCTACACTTTCTTCGATTCTTCGAGGGGTCCGACAAAATTCCCGACGTCAGCATACCATATTGGTATTGTTTGTATGATGATTCCCTGTATACGCCGTATTAACGGTATGGATAACGCGGCAAAAGCTGCCATGACTAACGGGTCGCCCTGGGTGAAGCCTTCAATGATATCAATGATACCCTCTTCACTTGTCATCAAAGTCGTGCCAGCATAAGTATTTCGCAGAACTTAGGATAATGCGGGACAAACAAATTATATGTTGGCTAATACAAATTGGCAACTCGTTCTGTTAAAAGCATTTTCAGCGTCGCCGTCAAAATTCCGAAGTTATCATCTGATCAAAATAAACTGGTTGTAGAATAAATTGATTATTCTAATCCAGATCTTTGGGCGGCGCATAGTTGTTGATTACCCACCACGGATTGCAAGGGTTGTTCAATATTGTTATTAAGGTTTCCAGGATCACCTGCCCTAATATCTCTCCAATTTCTATAGGCTGTATTCCATGGTTCTTGCTTAACGGAACAAGACGACTGGCCACCAATGCCTTAATCACACAGAAATCTATATGTTCCGTAGCGATCCCTATAGTTAGCATTGCAATACTCCCAGCCAATGCAGCAAAGTTAGACTGAAAAGCGCTTAGCATACGCTGGAAATAATGCGCAGTGATTCCCGAAGGACCTGCACCGCCTTGAGTCCTCAGAAGACAAGACTATATGTCTTGCGTCTATCCCTGAGAACTCAACCGGATGATGATATACACAATTATCAAGTGATGCCTGAAACAGCGCTTTCCGTTCACAAATCACGGCGATTGGATGCAGATCGTTCTATATTTCCCCGACTGTGCGTCTGTTTAACTCATCATAAAGTGAGCAAATTGAATTTTGATTAGGGATTTGCTGATCCAGTCATTCTATTGTTGATTTTATTTTGCCTGATTCAACGAGGTTGGTGAAACGTTTTGGCCACTGTTTTTGTGCTGGTTTTGACGTGAATTGGCAAATACCTTGCCTTATAATGCGTGCGTTTCACATATGAGGTCGTCAAACTTGCCATTTTTCCACGTGCTTAATCGGTGCTTTAAAGTCTTAAGGAGAACTGATACATTTCTTAGAGTAATTCTTTGTAAATTGCATTGGAACATTATTGCTGCTTCCTTTAATGCACTCACCATATAATTTTCTTGCAGCATTATCATATTTCGCAGAAAGTAAGTCAATGAACTCGCTGCTTGCGGTAGAAAATGGAAACGTGAATAAGTTTGGTCGCCCTGTTATACCCTCTCCGAAATTCTGATCGAGTTTACAGATACAAGGATCTGCTGGTTCTGAATAGTCACCTTCATCCTTTCTCTGTAAGGTTGTGATTACATCATGGTTGTTTAATTTATTTATAAAGTTTGTGGCTCTGCAATTGGTGCAGGGTTTGTTCGCTCTAGCACATTTGCGTCCTCGATATTTTACCGTTTGCCCATTACAACCATCACAAAGCTCGATGGTTTGCCTCGAGTCATATTTACGAGGACAAGTAAGTTGTAAGGTTATTAATCAGATAGTGTCACTCTCTAATTTGCCTCTGCCAAAGTTTCAGTAACTCTCTTTAAATTTTAGTATTGCATGAATAATGTATCTAACCTTTTACGATACTTTTTCAAATACTTTCAATTAATACTAATTATAATACTTTTAATTTATAATTTTTCAAGCTTAATACTTAAGCTTTTAATTCAATCATTAAAAATATTTTCAACTTTGATAAAATATTTTACTTTATCGGAATTTCGGTCATCTTTATGTAACAATTAAATATTTTAAAATCCGGAATTTCAATTACTAGACGTTGATTAAAATCAGAATAACCGTAAGATTGCAACACGGAAATAATTAATTAAATTATTAATTAATTAATTAATTAAATAAACAGGTGGTACAAATTGTACGTTGTGTATCTGTTGACGCTAGCAACCGATAGCGAAATATAAAAATAAATTAGTGTTTGAATTGATTCTATCTTGCTCCCAAATTCCAAATTTAAAAAATTAATATTCTAATGATTAGAATATTAATCTAACTATAATATATTTAAATATATTATAATATTAATATAATGATTACTTAATCATATAATTAGCTTATAATATAATAATTTATATATTTACTCGTTATTTTAGATAACAGTTTGGTACATCGTCAACTAGAAAATATGCTTAAAATAGAGTAGATTCATGGTAAATTAAAAATATTTCTACTGGAAATTGTGCATTTCGAATAAAATTACAAAATCACTGGTTCCAATTTTCGATAAAAAAATTTGCGAATGTTGATTTTAATATTTTGCTAAAATTAGTATAAATATTAAAATAGGTATAATCTCTTTAGCTTTGCTTACTTTGCACCAGAATCAGCAAACAAATCAGCCCAATAAGACGAATTAAATCTACTAGCTTTGAACATAGGTGCAAAGTCAGCGTATTTAAAATTATCACCGTATGTTTTTCTGACAAATTCATCAAACTCAGGTCTACCCTCAGCTTTCCAATAATACCAAAACCATTCCGAATGAAATGCTGGTACGCTGTATAGTCCCCAATGTATAAAAATACCGATTTTGGCTTCACCGTACCAAGAAGGCAGCGGACGACTGTCAAGTGAATCCCAATCAGCTGTATATTTGCAATAATATGTTGATAAGCAGATAATTGAGCAAATAAGCATTCGAGAGATTTCGACATATGCGCACATTTTGTTAATAAATTCTATTCTAATTCTAACCTTGAAAAAGTAAATAAATCAAATTGCATATTTAATTAGTGGATACCGTTTAAATTCGTTCATTTTAGAGTAAATGAAACGTAATTTTGTTTAAATTAAAAATAAAATATACTTTGTTATATAGACACTAAGCATATTTTAGTTCAATACCTTATTAAAATTACTTAAATGTGAACATTTAAAGGAACCGATTGGTATAAAAGTATTAAAAAATAAATAAAAGTAAATTAAGTTGGATATTGAATATATTAAGTAAGAACAAATAATTAGCTGTACAATTACATAGTAAACTAAAAGTATTATATAGGTTTATCGGAACAAAGAAGAAAAATGTTCCCTATATTTGAAAAATTCAATATTTCGATAACTCCTGATATCATCATAAGGATTACGATAAAATGTTCACAAAATTACGATTTTTAGCATTTATGCAAAAGTACAATCATTTATATACCCTAATTTCTACTTAAAAAGAAAAGAATATACCTTTAAAACAAAACATTCATACGATATAAATTTTGAATCAAAATGTGTGTAATTGAATGTGTGAATTTTTGAATCAAAATGCTTATCAAAATATTTAATTTTTTCAAATAAAGGAATATTATTTTCTTTGTTCCAACATAATTATCTAATCGAAAATGTAAAAAATGGGTTTAGTGTTTATAATTAAAAATATTATTGAACATAACGATATTCTATTAAGAAACATACTTTTATTTGACTAGGCTGTTTTATTCTTTGAATCAAGTGCATTTAAAATAAGAACATGAAAGGAAAAACATTTAAAGCAATTAGATTTTTATAAGTTGAATTCGTAGCAGCTAAAAGTTTAAAAAAGCAGAAATTGTATTCAATTGCGATATCTGGAGGATTAATCAGCGATAAACAACAAATTTATATAGATTATAGATTATAAATTTTTGGGAATGGTTTTAGGGGCAAACCCAGCCAAAAAAAGAACGTTAAAAACGTTTAAGATTTTGTTATCAATATTTATTCCACCAATTGTGGACATCGTTAGGATAAATTGTATGTTAATTTATCTCAAACTTTTTAACATGTTTATAATTAAAAATATTATTGAACATAACAATATTCTATTAAGAAAAATACTTAAAAATACTTTATTAAGAAAAATACATCACCTTAAAAAGTTTGAGATAAATTAACATACAATTTATCCTGACGATGTCCACAATTAGTGGAAGAAATATTGATAACAAAATCTTAAACGTTTTTAACGTTCTTTTTTTGGCTGGGTTTGCCCCTAAAACCATTCACAAATATTTCAACCCAGCATGTATCATTCCGATTCAATGGTTATAAATTTTTGATTACGTCACACAGCATAGGTACTAACTTTTAAGATATATTTTCAATTTAAACACGATTAATTGTATTTTATTAAAAGAGTACGATTTAATGTCCTCGATATGCTTTGTTTCTCTGTACATTCATGTTACTAAAATTATTAAATTTTTAAAATGATTGTTAATTTTCAAAATTAATTTAAGATAAATGGCAATTAGAACAGACCACCCTGCTACTCGATCGTCGAATTTAAAAGCGACGCACAACAAATTCGAAAGACAATTTAGAGCGACGCTATTTTTGTTGATGATGTCAAATAAATTTTAATAAGCAATGCATTTAATAAATAAGCAATTTATTTACCTGCCTCTTAACTGCGGTCAAGCATTTAACTAAATTAGGTTAAATTATTTATTAAATTTGTCCAAAATAAAATCCAAATTTAAATTAGGCTAAATTAAATTTAACGCGATAAATTTATAATATTTAATGCGAATTTTCACTGCTCTGATACTTCACTGTTCATACATTCATCGCTCGAATTCATTTACTCCTTCTATTCTATTTTTATCTAAATTATAGTATATAAATACAAATTATTCTTTCAAAAATGCGAGTTCAGTTTAGATTTTTCAGTTCCTATTATCGTCTCGAATGAAATAATTTACTCAAATAATTTACTCGTATATCAAAATATCGAGCTAAAATCTCCGTCTTTTAAAATAAAATTGCTTTGTTTTTATCCTATGTAGTGTGTTTTATAATGATTCAAAATAATTTTAATATCTTGGCATTAAATTAGCATCGCTGTTTTATATTACTTGCATTGTTGAAATTCATTGTATTGTATTGACTTCAAAAGCGCAAATTATGTCATCATTTTAAGGAATCAATTAGAATAAAAGTATTTACGAAAAATAAATTAAAGTAAATTAAGTTAGATATTAATATCGAATATTTTTAGTTTTAGAAAACTAAAAATACTATGGAACATAATGAATTTCTATTAAGATAAATACTTTTATCCAACCGGGTTGTTTTATCCTTTGAACCAATTGCATTTGAAATCATAATATAAAAGGAATATGATGAAAGAATATGAGATAATAACATAAGATTAATTCAAATTATTATTCAAAGATTAAGTCAAATTATTATCCAAAGATTAATTCAAATTATTATTCAAAGATTAATTCATATTAATCTTTGAATAAAAGTCATTAGATAATCAAATTTCAGTGTCTTATAAATTTTAATGTGTCTTATTTTTCAGTGTTTTATTTTTTAATGTCTTATAATCAAATTAGACAATATTAAATCAAAAGCTATTAGAAAGAGAAGATTTTTGGATTAAAACGCTTAATTCCATGTACCCATTAGGATTGAATGACGTGGTACAAGGAATTGGCAGAAGTAGTATAATACATAATAAACAACTATATTATAATAATCCGGTTAAACGCAAACCAAGAAGTCATGGTGATAAAAGGAATAGGAAAAATAGAGTTAAAAATATTAAAAAAGATATGTATATAAATGAACAATTAGAAATATTAAAACAACTTTTAAGTGATAATAAGCTAAAAGATCTTTATGTAAATATAAGAAGTTTTTCTAAAGATATCATATGTTCAATAAATCAAAAATTAATTAACGACTATGATAGGCTAAGTTGTATAATAGACAGTTATTGTAATACAAATTACTATAATCGGGCAATAAATGTTAGTAATAACAATAAAAAATATACACTAACCATAAACTTCATTAATAAATATATAGAATAAAAATTAATAAATGTATAGAATAAATGTATAAAATGAATGAACATATATGCACTCATAATCTAGAATTAATTGAAAACAATGAATTAAGGAAAATGCTATCAATAGGGTATAAAAAATTATTTATTTATAAAAAAATTTCCTGGGGTACAACCTGAGATTTTCTATCTTAGAAGAAGATAACATGACCTACCCCACTGCAATTCATGTCATCAGTGAGGGCATAAGGGGTCTACATGCACTACACCGAAAATTTGTGGAGTCTGTAGCTCCGAATCCTGGTTAGCCTTCTGAAGGGGCGAAATGCGAGGCTCAACTGTCTGCTCGAATTGTAAAGGTGACCACCCCGCATGGTCCCGGAAGTGTAATTATTTCAAAAGCTATAGAATAATTTACGTGAGCCAAGCTCCCAATATGCAAAACCGTCTACTGATTCAGCCTGCATTGCAGCGTCCAGGATGACGGATAAGGACATTATTTGGTCACTAGATTCCAATAAGAGGAGTATCCTCAGCGAAATGAATTGTTTGATTTCTAATCTATTGTCCTCACTTCTCACACCTACAGAAATACCCTTGCAATCGGTACCGGAATCAAAGAAAAGGGGGCGTCAGTCCACACCATTCCCCTATAAAAGTCGGAAAGATGTATAAACATAGAAAGACCTCCCAGGGAAATGAAGATAAAGCCCGTGCGCAAGTGCCTCCTCTGGACGGCGCTAGTAGCGTAGAGGGCAACCTTTCCGCCCCATCTCATTCTAGCTGAAGGCAATCCCACCCAGCTAACCTAACACAATGCAGAATACTCGTGAGTCTTTTTCACTGTATATCCTTCAGTGGAATTCATGAGGGGCTCCTCCCCTTAAACTTTTATCTGATAGAGATGCAGATGTTATAGTCCTTCAGGAGACGCGGTCTATCCGTCTTCCCCAGGATATTTGCTCCAACTATACTCCGTACATAGCCCGCCTCAATCATCTTCATCTCAAGGTCTTTTAACCCTAGTTAAATGCTACTTAAGATCTTCCCTTCGACTCAACTATTCTTGTCTAGTCCTGCCTTATTTAGTAGTTTCACTCTGTAAGAACGGTAAGCGCCTTAGTCTAGCCAATGTCTACATCCGTCCAGGGGAGATTCACAAGAACCGTGACCTCCTAGATTGGATCATCGATAGCGGCTATGACATGGTACATGGTGACTTCAACGACAGAAGTGGTCGTTGGATTAATGCAGCACTCCGCAGAGCTAGGCACGGTTATCTTATTCACAAACCACCGTCACCCACCTTTCATTGCACATCAACGAATTCACTCCTCGAATTATTACTGCTCCATGAGAGGTGGTTGTTGAAACACCACTGTAAGGAGCAGTCGCGACACCATCTGTCCACATCTCATGACTTGATTCGTTGGCGGATAGAAGAGGATACGCTGCTTCGAAGGAGATTCAACTTTGATCCAATCAGAGTGGCTTTCTTTCAGGCAGCTATCCAACACTTCCCCCTAATTGGTAATGAGAGTCTAACCGAATTTAATTCCTACCTCTCTTCGCAAGCAACCGCGATGCTTTCGACAACTTACAAAGGTCGTATTTACAATCTCACTCCGAAAAAAAACTCAAGACATTAGCATATATGCTCCGTCTTCACAATCTCTTTGCTTTTGTCAGGCAAGTTCTCTCGAAAGAATATTGAAGCACTAGATATAGGTTCCAACTGGGTAAGGATAGGGCAAGCATGGCTTCCCTTAGTCCAGCCCAGTCTATTTTCTGGAAGATATTCAAGAAGGAGGAGTTTGTCTGTTGGAGGGATAGAGCCTTGGGTTGGATTAGAAAAATAGGTCTTGATAATGTTCTGAAGGAGTCACTATCCCTACACAATTATGGAGCCACTCAATAGCCTCAACCAATCCCGCCTTAGGGAGACTTTAGGACTAGGGATGTATCTGTCGCAGATATCCATAACTTCCGGAAGTCTCTTCCGGGCATCCATATTCGTCGCTCCACTCTCTTCTCGTGTCTGTCAGCTTTTGACAGCCGAACAAAGAAGAGAAGTTGCAGTCATAATGCTTTTAGCCTCACCTTTCGATGTGGCCGGCATCAACATTAGTAGACGTATATTTTTACCTAAAAATCCGGTATCTTGTCCAAAGGACCTGCGGCCCATTTCGATTTAGAATTCCCTCGTGTCGATTTACGAGAAAGCGCTTGGGCATAAAGTTCGCGATCATCTAAGTAGGCGTAAATTAATCCCACCAGGTTTCCATGGGTTCGTCAAAGGTCGTTTGAGCCATTCAGCAGTAGGTAAAGTGCATTAGTTTTGTCAAGAGAACAGTCATCAACTTGCTGTGACTATTTTCCTTGATTTTACTGCTGCATTTGACCGCATCTCCATTCCCTTTGATATCTCTTCTATCGGGTCCCTTTGGTTGTCTGCGAGAATTGTTAACAGGGTGGAGATACTGATGTACACCAAGCTATTTATTTATGAAGACGACCCTGATGCGCGTCAGTTCTACCCTATTACGGGTGTGCCCCAAGGATCCCCTCTTTCTCCAATCTTATTTCTTGCTGCCCTTATTGAACTCTTTAAAATATTTAAACGTGAACAACGTCTAGTGAACAACAAAGCAAAAACTTAAGAGATTAGCACTCTCCGCACTCTCCTCCATTTTGACTAATCAACCGTTCCCTGTCTTCACGAGTCAAGTAAAATACCTGGGGTTCACCGTTACGGTAAACTGGTCATCGAAAGCTGTCGTCTCTCATTTACCCAGTATAGTCCGCCTCAATTGGACTCTTCGGGGGGTGAAAGACACCGAGTAATTTAGTCGTAAGGCGGCATGTCGGATTGATTGAAGGGCTCAGATCCCACTGGGCCTGAGGTCATGAAGAGTGAAGACTCTATTGACTGAATTTTCTGCTATGTTTTTGTCTTTTTAATTGTCATTGACTTTTATTAGCCCCCTTGTATAATTTATAAGAAAACCTTTATTATTACAAGCGCGTTTTTTGCAAAAAAAACAATAATAATAAAGATTTTATTAAAAAAATACAACCGTATGTGGAAAACATTTTGTCAAAAAAATAGAATATATAGGCAAAAATCGAAGGATTAGTACAACATAAGGAGGAGGATTCTAGCAGACGGAGGCCAGCGGTCTTATCGCATGATCTCCATACCTCCCTTCTGTTCGAACACATCACCTCCTTCAAAGCTTTGTTCTTCCAGTCTGAAGGAGCCTTCCACTGCCCGTCTTCTTAAAGGACTTACGCTTCCGAACTCCACACCGCAGCCAAAGCCATCGCAGGTGAGACACCTTCGGAACTAAACAGAGAAGTTTAGTGGTACTAAGTTTGCTTTGTAGTAAGCATTATTTTCTTTTGAATTTCCAACACGTTACTGTATCAGTGAAACAACCACAATCGGAAGCCTCAAACCTTTTTAGAACCATTCTCTTTTCCACACTACAGCAGTGGTAATTTCCAGAATCGTTGTTGTCCTCCATCAGCGCTATAGTCCCAAGGTAGTCATTCCCATAAACGTTGCAGTCATTGCTTCTGTTATATGATAGAGCATCAATTAAAGCGACAATATTAAAGGTATCTACAGTGTCAACCTCTGAACTATAAGCCCAGGTGTCCTCACAATCCTGATCACTGTCGTTTCCAGTTCTGCTATCAATAAGAGCATCATCACAATCTCTTTCGGTTTCGATTCTAATATCAGACAAGTCCTTAGATCGTTCATCTGCATCGTCGATAGATCCCACGTGGATTTCTCCATGAACATATACAGTGCCATCACTGGCCTCGATAAATACTTCATCACAATCGTAACCTATGAACCCCTGGAAGTTGACTTCGACATGGTCGAAGTCAACTTCGAAATGTAAAAACGCAAAACACCCTTCGAATTAAGAAAACCCAACAAGAAATGATTAAGAGAGCAATCCAAGCGTTCAGAAAAATCATCTCGATCATCCACAGTATCCCCCTGACGACTGTCCAGCGTTGGCCATATCTTCAATAACGATTCGTAAGCAAAATTCATTAGACCACCATCACCCATAGTTGTTTTTTAACTTACTTACCTATCCCTTTGAAGCTCTGACGTGCACTGTTTCGTTCGCCCTAAAAGAATGCGCTTGTAATAATAAATAACACTCAATGTTATTATTAATAATAACACTCAATGTGTTATACAGTCTGACCAAAGCATAAATTCCGATGCTTTGTGTGCCCGTCACGTCTGGATACACATTGAGTAGATTTTCAAAACAATTCTTGTAATGTATTTACTCTATGTCTGCGTTTACATCGTTTGGCTTGATGGTGAGTTGCTTTAAAGGCATTAACTTTTTCATTTAACAATTCAATAAATTATTACAGTCTAAAATATACCACGGAGGTTTGATTGAACAATATATAACAAAATAATAATCAAAATATGTGTACAAGTAACAACGCTTTGTATGCGTCGAGGCATCAAAGCTCCTGCAAAAATGCTTCAGAAATCTTTGATTTTGGAACGAAATCTCTCAAAAAAGTTATACTTTCCACTTCAATGACAATCAACGATCCTAAGGTTAGTACATTTGTTTCTAACTCAGCATCTGACTCGGGGCAACTTCCCCCTATTCCAAAACTTAATAATTTGGCGATTATCACAACTACAAAACCTATAGAAAGGCACAGATTATTTACTGTATTTCTCCTTACCTTCGTTAAAGACTACCCCGGGAGAATAATCTTTAATTCTGTAAGAACATATGTAAACACTGTCAAAGTTTCATTTGCTTCCCATGCTCTATTGGAAGCCTACGAACAGTTTTTTAAGAAGAGCCTTTCCCACACAAGAACGTTATTGTTAAAGCCTATTCAGGCGACCCTAAAAATTACGAACTACCCTCCTCATCTCGAAGAGGAAGATTTTGACCTCCTTCGTAAGACCTATAAATTGGACTCAATAAGAGGCCTTAAGTCGAAAACAGGAGATGTACTCCCGATTGCCTTTTGCACGGCAGATTTAGATAATGCTCTGTTGCTATCCAAGGCCGCGAGTAACCCCTTCCTGGGGTATAACTTAAGGTATACCCTGGTTGATCAAGACTCGTTTACTTATCCACATTGCAACCTATGTCATAGTTGGGGGTACTGAGCCTCGTCTTGTTCGCGTGAAAAAATATGTGGAGTTTGTGGACTTACTTCATGCGATAATATGTCTAAGGGGGAGAGGTGTGTGACCCCTCCTGCCTGTATCAATTGCGGGGGAGACCACCCCGCGTGGTCGCGACGCTGCCGAATCTTCAAAGACTATCAAAGAAAATTCTCTGCCAAGTCGACCACTACTTCAAAAGACTACGCATCCGTTTCTGCGCTGGCAGACATGATGTCAAACTCGGACATATTATCTCTAATTAACAATAATAAGAAAGTTATTTTGCACAGATTGAGAGAATGATAGCCCCCCCTTCTGGCGGCTTTCCTTGGCTCAGCTTCAGTGCCGTTGAAGCCAGCTATAGTAAGGCCTAAATCAAAAAAAATGTGGTGCCTCAGCACGAACGGTTCCTCCCCTTAAGATGGGAAAATTGCTACAAGATAAAGAGGCCTCCTCGTTGGGAAATGATGATATTGCCCGGGGGCTCTGACTCTGGATGGGGCTAGTGGCGGGAGGGGCAACCCTCCTGCACCTAGCTCTGTCTAGGTTGGCTGCCCCCGTCCAACTTGTCTGACACAATGGTGAGTAAACCCGAGCCTTTTTCACTGAATATCATTCAGTGGAATTCGGGAGGTGCTTCTACCCTTACACTTTTATCTGGTAGAGATGCAGATGTTATAGTCCTTCAGGAGACGCGGTCTATCCGTCTTCCCCAGGACATTACTCGATTTATCCCAAAACATATATGTTCCCACTATACTCCGTACATAACCCCACCTCACTTTTCTTCATCTCAAGGACTCTTGACCTTAGTTAAGTGCTCCTTAAGGTCCTCCCTCCTATTAAACTACTCATGTCCAGCCATGTCTTGTTTAGTAGTTTCACTCAGTAAGAACGGTAAACGCCTCAGTCTAGCCAATGTCTACATCCGTCCAGGGGAAATTCACAAGAACCGTGACCTCCTGGATAGCATTATTGACAGCGGTTATAACATGATACTTGGAGATTTCAACGACGGAACTGGTCGTTGGATCAATGCAGCGCTTTGCAGAGCTAGGAACGCTTATCTTATTTACAAACCCCCATCCCCTACCTTTCATTGCACATCAACAAATTCTATCCTCGACATTTTACTGCTTCACTCGAGGTGGCTGTTAAAACCCCTCTGCACGGAGCAGTCGCGCCAGCAATTGTCCACCTCTCATGACCTAATTCGTTAGAGAATTGAGGAAGATATGGTGCTTTGCAGAAGGTTTCACTTTGATCCTATCAGAGTGGCCTTCTTTCAGGCGGCTATCCAACTCTTTCCCCGAATAGGAAATGAGAGTATGACCGAATTTAATACCTACCTCTTTTCGCAAGCTACCGCGATTCTATCGACTACCTATAAAGGTCGTATATACAATTCCACTCCGACGAAACTCAAGGTCATAGCAAAATTACTGAACCTCCCTAATCTCT
This sequence comes from Pomphorhynchus laevis, assembly GCA_012934845.2. Taxonomy (NCBI): domain Eukaryota; kingdom Metazoa; phylum Acanthocephala; class Palaeacanthocephala; order Echinorhynchida; family Pomphorhynchidae; genus Pomphorhynchus; species Pomphorhynchus laevis. Next base: position 45,529 of record WNNJ02000912.1, on the reverse strand, counting down.
CTGCTTCCGCCAAACAGGCCCTCTCGAATGAATACTGGAGCACTATATACAGGTTCCAGCTGAGTAGGGATAGGACGAGTATCGCTCGCCTTAATCCTTCTCGGTCTTCCTTTTGGAAGATTTTCACGGAGAAGTTTGTTTGCTGGAAGGATAGAGCATTGAGTTGGATAGGGAATGTAGGCCTTGAAAAAGTTTTGGAGGAGTCACTAGCCCTGCACAACTATGGAGCCACTCAATCACCTCAATCAATCCCGCCTTGGTGTAACTTCAGGAGTAGGGATCTATCTGTTACGAATATTCTTAACTCCTGGGGTCTACTCCCGGGCATCTCCAAAAGACCTGAAGACCTGCGACCCAGTTCGATTCAAAATTTCCTCGTGTCGATTCACGAAAAAGCGCTTGCGCGTAAAATACGCGACCATTTAAATAGGCGTAATTTGATTCCTCCAGGTTTTCATGGGTTCATCCGATCTCTTGACGAAAGACCTGCGGCCCATCTCGATTCAAAATTCCCTCATCTTGATCTACAAAAAAGCGCTTGCACGTAGAATCCGCGATCATTTGAGTAGGCGAAAATTAATCCCACCTAGTTTACATGGGTACGTCAAAGGTCGCTCGGTCCATTCAGCAGTAGGTGAGGTGAAGCAGTTTTGTCGGAAGAATAGCCATTGCCTAGTTGTGGCTATTTTCCTTGACTTTTCTTCTGCATTTGACCGCATATCTATTCTTTTTGTGATCTCTTCTCTCAGGTCCCTAAGGTTGCTTGCGAGAATTGTGAACAGGGTGGAGATCCTACTGTACACCAAGCGATTTTACTATGAAGACCACACTGATGCGCGTCAGTTCTACCCTATTACGTGTGTACCTCAAGGATCCCCACTTTCTCCCATCTTATATCTTGCTGCTTCCATTAATCTATTCAAAAATTTTAAACGCGAACAACGTCCTGTGGTGTATGCTGATGACACCACAGCCCTGTTCTCTGTACACAGGTGCAAAGACGTAGTTTCTGACATCAGCCGCTTCTTTTTAAGATTAAAAGACCAGTTACCCGTATCCAATCTTATTTTAAACTCTGCCAAATCGCAGGCGGTTGTCTTTCATGGCACCACTGCAACAAAGAAAAACTTAAGAGATTAGCACTCTCTGCACTCTCCTCCATATTTGCCTCTAAACCACTCCCCACCTTATCAAGTCGAGTAAAATACCTGGGGTTCACCGTTACGGTGAACTGGCCGGTGAAAGTTGACCTGAATAGACTTAAACTTATCCTGAAGAAAGCTAGGTTGGCCCTGAAACGGGCTCAGCATCTGTCATTGAAAGGGAAAACCCAGGTTCGCCTTTGGGGTACCTGGGCTATCTCGGGACTAGTCTTCTTCTCAAGAGGACGTCCCCCAGAGCAAAGGCTAACGTTTCTTAAGCTCATCGTCTCTCGTTTACCCAGCATAGTCCGCGCCGATTTGATTCTTCGGGGGGTGAAATACCCCGGGTGGTTCAGTCGGAAGGCGGCGTGTTGGATCGGTTGGGGGGGGCTCAGATCCCCGTGGATTTGAGGCCATGAAGAAAGGGAAGACTGCAAGAAAGAAATGAACTGTGGTTTCTGTCTTTAACTGTCACTCTTAACTAACTGTTATTACTCTTTTCTTTTTTCTCTCATTTATGTTTTTGATTTAATAAAATCTTTATTATTATTAAATAATAATCATGGGCTAGTAAACAATCAATCATTAATAAGTTAGTTCATAAAATAACATACATCATTATTTAACCTATTTACAACTGCATGCACATATACTCACAATACGCAAGATTTTAACCCGACATATTGGTAGTTTCCTCCGCTATTGCTGTGCAATATTACAAGCGGACTTATTAGAAGGATGTGTACCGCTGTAGTTTCCTTTTGAACACCATTTGCACTTTCAGATTAGAACCTTAGTTTTCTGCATCGGCTGGTCAACGCCTTACCGACTAGTCTAACCATTCAATACAGCTAGAAATTTCTCATTATATGAAACTTTTAGTGTAATAAATTCTGGAAAACGGCATTTAAAACATTCGCTGTTGGCTTATAAATAGAATTAAAGCAATGTGCAGAGAAATTCATCAAAAAGTTCAGTTATTTCACGATTTTTTTAAATTTAATAAATATTTATGTTTTATTGACTTACGCTAATTCAATAATTGAATCAGATCAGATAACTGAATCTACGGATATTAATATTTATATCGATAGAATTTATTATTGAAATTTAAAGTAAAAATCAATTTTTATGAATTGACTAATAAATAACATACGATGTATAAGAATAAGAATTAGAGGTCATCAGGAGGAACTGCTATGCTATCAGGTTTCGGCCCCTTACTCCTCTACCAAACATAGCAGCGGGGCCAAATACATGCTAATGATGTATTTCATCTGATTAAATTTGATAATATAGTATCTTATATGATAAGTTATCCTATCAGATAACTGACTCTACGTATATAAATAAAAATAATATATAATTATATAAGATTTTATATAATTTATATTTATTTATCGATATTATTTATAATTAAAATTTAAAATAAAAGTCATTTTTATGAATTGATTAATAAAAAACAGACGATGTATCATAATAAGGATTAGAGGTCATCAGGAGGAACTGCTGTGTTATCACTTTTCATCCCCATATTCTTCGACCCTACAAAGCAAGGGTCAAATATGCGCAAATGACGTGTATAATTTATTTAATTATATAATTATGTTATATAATTTAATTCAAATTAAAATTGAAATTGAAATTTTAAATAAAATTCAATTTTTATAAATTGACTTATAAATAACAAACGATGTATAATAATAAGGATTAGAGTCATTAGTATGAACTGCTATGTTATCAGTTATGCACTTTTGATTACAAATTTGTGACTGTTTAAATGTTCAGCAAGTAGTTAATCAACACATCGTTTGTAAGAATATTATTACAATCGATCTGGCATTAAGAGTGCTGATTTTTGTATCAGATGATTATCAGTGGCAAGAGTATTTACTATAATTATTTAAGCATGTATATTGTCGAAATTCAGGATAGCCTACAGCAGAAAGGCAAATCCTTATGGCTTAAATAACAATTCGTGAAATCATAAAATAATGTCAAAAATGTGTTTGTCTTTATAAATGTGGAATGTAAATGTAAAATTTAGAGATCTGTTTTCATGTCATATCAAGATAAACAATATATTTGGTTCACTTCGGAATGCTCACCATTATGTGCTTATTATTGGATTTAATAACAATGATAATAAAGGATTTTTTCATAGCATACTTTACGATAAAAATAACTATCTGTTTAGATCTGTTTTAAGTGCAACGAGCTATGATCTTTGCGTATAACTTACCCAAAACGATAACCTACATGTAATTAATCCAGTGATGTTTCGAATAATAAGTCTGTGCTGGTAATTTTTATTGAGGACTGCTCATTTATTGTGACAGATGAAAACAGTCTGGTGTGACATGTCAAGTGGTTGAAATTAATAAAACAGTGGTTTAATTACACATCGTAGTATAAGATTAGAGGATTATAATTTAGGTTCAATTGAGAGAAGCAATGGCTGTGAAAATTATTTTGCCCTTGTTATGTATTGGACTATCGGGACTTGTATCAAATTTTATGATGCTTCTGTATCAAATTAGTAACAAATACAATAGAAACAAACGCAGTATTTTTCTTATTCACCAGGCATGCGTTAACTTTATCTTGGCATCCATTACTCTTACAATGTCAGTTCACCGTAATGGGAAAATCTGTGGATATTTTGGGACAATGTATGTCACATTTTTTACAGTTAGCATATACAACATCGCAGCCGGCTCGGCATGTGAAACTAGTCAAATGGAAAATAGCACTGTGTGATCTAAAATACTAAACTAGACAAATTTCAATTGTATTCAAATGCACTTTATTCAAATGCATTATTAATTGTATTCAAATGCACTTTCAATGTCACAATGGCAGGTAATGTGCATTAATTACAGGGTCTGTAAAAACTTTAAATACTTAAAATTTATTTTATTTTAAATCTGAAAATCATTAAAACGCGCAATTATATGTAAACAAAGAAATACCATATTCTCTTTATAATTTTCCATTCTACTGAATTTTTGTCATGATTTTTATGGCTTTAGTTCTTTACCGAGAAAGACAACTCAGTCACATAACTTTGGTAAACAATTAATATAATTTATATTAATATGCAAAGTCAATTTAATTTATATAATTCACATAATCATATAATTTAATTTTATTAAATTTAATTTGTAAATTATAAGCATAACATCTTATATAATAATATACATTTAAATAAATTAAATGTATAATAAATTAAATGTATAATTTAGATAAATTTCCTAAAATTAAACCGTAGAGGATTAAAAAATTTAACTGCGTTTTGTATAATAAATGTATAATATTAAATGTATATATTAAATGTATAATAAATTAAATGTATAATTTAGATAAATTTCCTAAAATTAAACTGTAGAGGATTAAAAAATTTAACTGCATATTTTTTTAAATATTTTAATAAAATATAATAGAATATAATACATTATATATAGTTTTGAAAATTAAAATAATTTCTTACATTTTGGATATTCAATTGAAATCATTTCGAATGTCGAATTAAATCAGCGAATTTGATTTAAAAATTTAATTTACTTTTTATTTAGATAGCAGTGTTTTTTACGTAAATAGATAGCAATTTTAGATTTCATATTTAGTAAAGAAATTGTTAGTATTATTTAATAGGTATAAAAATAGACAGCTTTAGACAGTTCACATGTAACTAATATTTTATTATGTTCAATGTGGTGATAAGCGCCTTTATAACAACAATACAAAATATTATTTGAAGTCTAACGCTGATTTTTTACGCTGAAATTTCAAGTAGCAATTACTGGGCAGTTATATCAACTTAAAAGCAAAATACAAACTTTATATGACTAGTCTAATAATAGAAATTAATTGCAAATATGGGTAGGTTTTCAAATTGAAGGTTGCACCTTCTCCTTTTTACGCTGATTAAATTTAAAATCAGAAATGATTTTAATTAAATTTGCAAAATGTAAGATTAAAGTATTTCATTAAATCTTATTACCAATAAAGCAAACGAGTTGAGTGATCGTCAGCCAGCATTAAGATAAACCAAAATGACATGTAGATATTTGATCAGTACCTGATGAGGTTTACCAATACTGAAATGTAGCGTACTGCTGTAGCCTTATATATATGATTAAAGTAGCGTGCGGTATAAAGTCATCAAAATTCCAATTATATATATTATTACACTTCTTATATATAAAATTTATTATATAATTAATAATGAAATATAAATATATTACGTAAAATATTTATATATGATATGATTTTGCTTTCATCCCGATTTTGGGTAAACAATAAGAGCAAGAATGAAAAAATGTTGCAAACACAATTCAATTTTTCATAACGACTACTTAGTAGCAGTCATTCTTTACAATTTATAAAAATTGTATAGAATGATTAATCTATAAAAGTTAATAAAAAATTAATATAACATAATTAATGCTAACATAATTTGCTATGAATTTAAGATAAATTTAGAATATTTTAATTCTCGCAATTATATAATCTATGTAAAGATAGATTACGGCTTACTACTTCCAAATGCCACTACTTCCAGATGCCACTACTTCCAAATGCCACTATTTCCAAATTTCACTATTTCCAAAGAAAATTTATTACTTGCTATGAATTTTAAATTGAAGTTTCACATTATTTTTAGTTATTTTGAATTTTTTTATTTTTTCATATCTTATCCAATAAGATAGCATCTTATTCAATCTCAAATACTTTGTAGCACGTAAATTTCATAAACAGCGAAAATGAAAAAGGTGAAAAATATAAAATTACAATTTTTAATAAATTAATTAATAAAATAATTACAAATTTTAATTTAAATTACAATTTTTTATAAAAATTGTAATTTTAAAAATCAGATCACTGATCTGATCCTGCATAAATGAAAAATGCCAATATCTTAATCTTAAGATTTTTAATTAAAATTTTTATAACACGAAATTTTTAGAGAATAAAAATTATTATTAATCATTATTATTCTCCAAAACAAAATTTTGGAGAATAATAATGGAGTCCACATGCAGAACTAATACTGCAAACTTATGATCAACTGTATGCTTATGAAATTGTGTAATGTAACAGTGTAATTTATTTATATATAAATTTAATATTTATATATGGATAGAATTTGTTATTAAATTTTTTAAATCAAAGTCAATTTTTATGAATTGACTAAAAAATAACAGACGTTGTATCAGAATAAGGATTAGAGGTCATCAGGAGGAACTGCTATGCTATCAGGTTTCGGTCACTATTCCTCTATCCAGAATAGCAGCGGGGCCAAACACGAACTAATGACGTATTTCCTCTGATGAAATTTGATTATATTGTGTACCTTATTCTATTAATTTTCTGTTATTCAGAAATTTTTCACTTAAATTTATATTTTATAATATTTTGTTGATTAATATATTGTAAATTTAAAATTTTAATAATATTTTGTTGATGTATAATTCTGAATAAGATTAGAATAATATTCAGCAACATTGCGTGAAAATTAGCAGCAAAATAATGTCTTATCAAGAATACATAGTTTCAGTATTTTGACAGGTTATATTACCGGGGAAACAAAGTCCACGTGTAAATAATGTTTAGCCAGTAGGACAAATCAGATCAGATAACTGAGTCTATGTATTTTATACGATATATAAATTAAAAATAACGATAAATAATAAATAATTATATAAGATGCTATAAAATGTATATTTATATCAATTTAAAATTTAAAATTGAAAGTTAACACAAAGGTCAATTTTTATGAATTACTAATAGAAAATATACGATGTATCAGAATAAGGATTATAATTCATCAGAAGGATGAATTATAATGCATAGTTTCAGTATTTCCGACAGGTTATAATAAAAATAATGTCGTATCAATAATACATAGTTTCAGTATTTCTGAAAGGAGTTATATTTACGGGAAAACAAAGTCCACATGTCAATAATAACTTGTCAGTAGAACAAATCAGATCAGATAACTGAGTCTTCGTATTTTATATCAAATATATAATATACGATATACAAAACAATTTATTATTAAAAACAAATAATTAATAATTAATAATTAATAATTATATAAGGATGAAACCTTACGCATGTCAGAAAGCAGACATGCCAGAAAGCAACAACCAATGATCACACAAAATCACAAATAACGTTTTAACTTTAATAGCGATAATAATATAAGAGCCCATTTGCGGGTAATCCGTAAATTGTAATTGTCTGTTATCAATAATAAATTTTTATTATTAAAAAAAATTAATAATTATATAATATTTTTTTATATTTATATAACGATATAATTTATAATTAAAATTTGAAATAAAAATTCGAAATAGTTTAAAATTTCCCATTTAAGTGATTTACGACATTGAAAAGTTTCAAATCAATTGTGAATACTTTTTCCTTTGATATTTAACATTAAAATCACTAATAATTCAACGTTATCATCGAAAATAATATTATCAGAATCGGAACATTTAACTATTCTGAATATCACACTTTGTCTTTTCCATTTGGGTAGAAAGCATTTTATTTTGAAGAAAAGTGTCGCCAACCTAACACAGTTAATGATGCAATGTCATGGTCTTGTGTGATACTTGGTGTATCATTGGTATGGATACTGACAATCATTGTTCATCTCGGAGTCACACTTATTGGTGCTTCGGACTACACGCTGTTCTATCATTCAAATACGTCAACCTGTTTGGTAGTTCAGAGAAGTGACAGAGGATATATTATTAGCGCTATGTGGATTTTTACTACATCATTAGCGTTGGTCATGGCATTTGTATACGCAAAGCGCTTTATTTGCGAACTTCGAGATACAAGACGAAATAGTCGCTTCCTTAGTTTGTGTGCATTGGGCTGTAAAGCCTCTGAAGAAGTGCTTATAGTCGCAGATAATCTACAACAAACGATACAAAGAACAAAAGCTTATATTTTATTTTTATCGTGCTTTACGATAACTACCAGCCCACTTTTCATCGCGTTACTCATAGATAGGAAATTTAATTTTCCAATATACCTGATTTCCGCTTTGACCATTTTTGCATATTTTCACGTTATCCTTATGCCAGTACTTTATATCTTAGTGATGAAGAATATAATTTGGAAACTGCCTTACGATCCAGCAAAGAGGTATTATGCTAGAGTAGGAAATAGACTGTACCAAAAATAATCTCCTTTCTGCACAACAATACTCAGATGAACACTAAAATGTGTGATCCATTCATGTAATTTCTATATGAATATTTAGCAAAACAAATATTTTTATCTTAATGTCGTTATAATTATCCATTATTAGTATATAGCGTTTCTTGTCGAAATTGTTTAAAAGCAAATTTTTTAATTTTTTTAATTTATTTAAATTAAAATTTTAAAATTTATTTAGCGTATTTAATTTTTTATTAATCATTTATGCGTTTTAAAAGGTACATATATTTATAGTAGCGCACATATTTACAGCAGCGCACATGTTTACGGCTTCATTCAATTGTAATAATTATTATGAAAATTTGATTTACCGTTATCTAATTTAAGTTCTTAATTAGCCTCGTCTCTTTAACAAAAAGTTCCGTTGTTTTATTTTACATTTTTTGATAGAAATTACGTAAAAATATAAATAATTTAATTATATATAATTATTTATATATCAATTTTACCTTAAGTTGTTTTAACCTACATATTTTGATAGAAATTACTTAGAAATATATATAAATATCAATTTTACCTTACTTAATTATTATTATAATTATAATATAATTCTAAATTTGATAGAATTATAAAAACGTTTACATATTTGTTGCGCTTTACTGAATACTGAATCTCATCGTTACGGTGGGAATATGACACTGAAGTTATTTGTCGTACTCAATTATTTCACTGAATACGACAAAGTTTCATTAAGTAAAATTACCTAATACAAGAAAAATAACTTACTTGAATTGTAACTGTCTTAGAGGTGTTAGCAATCATCAATGCAGCTTTATTTTTCATCGTGAATCAATATAATAAATATTGTTGCATAAGCAATGTCTATTATATTATCATTAATCAACTATATTTTTCACTTAAATTAATTTTTTGATTAATAAATTTACTGTTTTAAATTATATTTAAAGTATTGTTTTTAATTGATAAACTAGATTATTTAATAAATTAAATTTTTTATAATTTTAATAAAAAATTTCACATTTTGTTGTACGTAAACAATTTAATTTTTATCCATGCAATCAACTTTATCCTTAACTTAAATAATTTCAAGACAATTTTGATTTAATATATTAATTAATCATATACAATTTATTTTATCAAGTATATCTACTTTAATATATCATATTTTTACAAAAAGATATATTTTTATTATATATTAAATATTATATATTTTTTTATTATATATTTATATATTGTTATCATTGAAGCCAAACGCGGAAGAACGGTAGCAAGTATCGTTTCGTCATCACAATGACTCATCAGTGCCAGATCCCTCCCACTACTGGATGCAGAGGAGGACTGTCAAACGGCACAAAAGTCATGTGTATGAAGTACCGGAAAGATTTCTAATAACTTCACATTGAGTGCTAAACCAGCACTACATGCTTCACTAAATTGGATCATTAGCAAAAGCACTGGCAAATGTCAGCGCAGGTCTCTTGAATATCGGCTAACTTAAATCATGAATCTCAAAAGAGAGTGAGACCAATCATTTTGAAATACGTTGTTATCATTGAAGCCAGACGCGGAAGAACGGTAGCAAGTACCGTTCTTCTGCGGCACAAGAGTCATACACATGACTCTTGTGCCGTCTGTCAGTCCTTCTCTGCATCCAGTAGTGGGAGGGATCTGGCACTGATGAGTCATTGTGATGACGAAACGGTACTTGCTACCGTTCTTCCGCGTCTGGCTTCAATGATAACAACGTATTTCACGCGGATTAGTCTCACTCCCTTTTGAGATATTTATATATATTTAACGAATCCTAATGTCTTTTTGTAACTTTAAATGTACAAAACAAATGAAGTTAAATATTTTGTAAGAATCGGCATATTGACATGTTACAAAATACTCAAAATAGTATTACAATATTATTAATATTTAATTAATATTTATATTATTTTATATGATTTATATGATTTTATTTTTTAGAAAATAAATTTTAAATAAAAAAAATAAAATAAACTAATTTTATAGTGATAAGAATATAAAATAATATAAGTAATAAATATAATAATATCATAATATTACATTTCATAATATTTATACATATATCTATATTTATTTGATAGTTGAATTTATGTTAGAGTTACGTTATATTTTTATTTACGTTATAGTTAACATATAAATGTATATATTTTTCCGATATATTTTTTTATTAAGAATAAGGCGACCTGGATAAATTTGTTCACTAATTGAATAAAAATTATTAGAGTTAAATACACATATATCATCAATGTATCGAAACATATATTTCATATCTTTATATAATTTAGATTTATTTTTTACACAGTTATGAACAAATTCATATTCTATAAAGCTTAAAAACAAGTCAGTTATAATTGGACTACTATTACCACCCATTTGAAAACCTTTTACTTGTCTAAATATAGATGTTCGTACTTTTAAATAATTTTGATTTATCAAAATATTTAAGGATTCTATTAATTCAATTTTATCCATATATTTATATTTACTTGATGGTTTAATTTTTGTTAGATAGGCGATATAATTATATATATGCATATATATAGTTTAGATTATTTATTCAAACCAGCTCCGGGATCCTTTGACGGATACTTGTATATATTAATACTCGGATTTTAAGTCAAACCGGAAACACAAAGATATCGTTTTATTCAAGCTTTCGACCAACTAGTGGCCTTCTTCGGGAAAATAATATCTACAATTGTAAAAATATAAATATAACAGCATAAATATATGATAGCATCTTAAATGTTGTTCTTCACCAATTTCAGTGCACCTGTCACTTCACTGTTTAGCGATCTATCAGTCATTAATTGTGCTATCCAATAGAGTTCCTTACGCTTTCTTTTAGCAGTGTTGGGAATATTTCCCTCAATTACTGCAAGTGAAATTTCATGTGTTGGATTGTTAATGAGGTGTGATGCCAGTCCATCTGCATTTATACGACAGGCTTTAATATCCGCTCTACGGTTGTTCATCCGAACTGACATCTTATTTCCGCTTTCCCCTACATATTGTGCATGACAGACTGTGCAAGTGCCTAAATAAACCGAATTTTGTGTCTTACAGTTATTGTTACCCCTGATTCTATAAGTTAATTTTGTAGTGGAGCTTGTGAATGTTTTTGAGTTATTCATTATCTGACACATTTTACACCGTTTATCTCCACACAGTACATTACTACCAATGTCAGTGGAATGATTAGTTGTGACAGAAAAATAACTTCTTAGGTTATATCCAGATTTGAAGAAAATTAACGGTTTACGTTCAGGGGGACACTTGTCATTAGTAATTTCTTTAAATTCCTTTGGTAAATTTTTCAGTGCCTGATGATATGTACATACCACCTTGTTGTTTGTAGTTGTGAGTGGCTTTCTTCTGTTATCATATAGCAGTGTTTTTCTCGGGATAATTCGAGCATATTGAAATTGTCTTGCAATTTGTTTATTTGAGTATCCTCTCTCCATTAATTCTATTTTTAGCAATCTTAATTGTTTTTCAAAGATATCCGGCGAGGAGCATATTTTCTTTGCTCGTATAGCCTCATTCCTAATTATTAGACGCTTTGTTTTAGGGGTGTGTAAACTGCTCGCGTGCACTATACTTCTCGTTCCAGTGAATTTTCTATATAAAGATGTTCGGAAGCTATTCTTCATTCTTTGGATGCTTACATCCAGAAACCCAATCGAGTTGTTTATCTCTATAGTGTTAGTAAAGCGAAGCTCAGATAGATTATTTAGTTCACTGACAAATAATTCAAATTCTCTCTTACCGTGATCCCAAATAATAAACACATCATCTATGTAACGCACCCACATTAGTGGAGCCTTTTCACGTTTGAACACATATTCCTCCTCCAAGTTAGAAACATATAAGCTAGCGTATGTAGGACCAACTGGACTTCCCATTGCCGTACCAATTTTCTGTCTAAATACTTTTTGCTGGCAAGTGAAAGTGTTACACTCCAAAATTAACCTTAGTTGTTGACAAAGGACTAGTCGATGATCCTCAGAAGCGCCTTTTCTGGATAGTAAAGAGTTAATCGCTGCTATGCCCCTGTCAGACTGGATAGATGTGAAAAGGGATTCTACGTCTAGTGTATACATTACAAAGTCAAAATTGCCGTTCCTTAAATTTGCGAATTTCTCTAACTTACGAATAAAGTCATCAGTGCTTGAAAGGTAAGATTCTGTCTGTTTTAAATAAGGCAATAATTCATTATGAACTTCGCGCGCTAGCTTTTCACACGCCGTACCGCAATTTCTGATTATTGGACGCCCCGGACAAGGGTGCTTATTTTTGTGTACTTTTGGCAGTAAGTATAGTACTCCTGGTTTAGGATTTTTAACAATAAAACGTCCTTGATTTTCTTTAGCGGGAAACCAGCGTATTAAATTTCTTTCAACGTTTGCACAAATAGCCTGATGGTCTATCATCGTGATCTCTTCATATGATCCTCCATTTAAGTGAAGCCAACATTGTGAGTCATAGTCGCTCTTGTTCCATACAATTACCTTACTTCCTTTATCCGCTGGTAATATCACAATCTCTCTGTTGGATTTCAATTCGCGAAGAGCTATCATAGAATTTTTGCTCATGTTACGTTCAAAAGATTCATTAGGTTTCATACATCCATACTTATTGATGATATTATTTGCTAATGTCACATTTGTGTATTCTTCACCTGTATTTTTAATTAAACGATTAACCGATGTAAGCAATGATAAGCGCGGAAATTCCAGCGGACTAGGAACAAATGAAAGACCAAGAGACAATGCACGCTTTTGTTCAAATGAAATTACGGTATCAGAGATATTCACTACATTGTCATAAGTTGGATTTTGCTGCCATTGCCATCTCCGTTTGTTAACGAATCGTCTCCTTGACTTCGGCAATATAGATTTTATTTCAATCGGATGCACTTCTCTATTCAGAAGTAAACGTAGTTTGTGACATTTGTTGTTAATCAGGCCATTATATTCAAGTTGATCTACATGGCCAGGCAAGCAGTTCGATAAGCAACCATAGTAATTAGTAATTTCTGTGCATACTTGTCGTTCTGCAGAAATTTTGATCGTTTTCATTCTATTTATAAAACGACTACGAGCAGGTTCATGTAAACGGTCAATGTCAACAGCAACCGGTATTAAAATTTGCATACCTTTTGGAATAACATCATTATTTAAACAGTATTGTAGATATTGAAAGTGAGCAAGATATCGTGTATTTGTGTGATTTACTGAGATCCTTTGATGGATGCTTTCCATATAGTTTAGATTATTTATTCAAACCAGCTCCGGGATCCTTTGACGGATACTTGTATATATTAATACTCGGATTTTAAGTCAAACCGGAAACACAAAGATATCGTTTTATTCAAGCTTTCGACCAACTAGTGGCCTTCTTCAGGAAAATAATATCTACAATTGTAAAAATATAAATATAACAGCATAAATATATGATAGCATCTTAAATGTTGTTCTTCACCAGAAGAAGTATAGTGCACGCGAGCAGTTTACACACCCCTAAAACAAAGCGTCTAATAATTAGGAATGAGGCTATACGAGCAAAGAAAATATGCTCCTCGCCGGATATCTTTGAAAAACAATTAAGATTGCTAAAAATAGAATTAATGGAGAGAGGATACTCAAATAAACAAATTGCAAGACAATTTCAATATGCTCGAATTATCCCGAGAAAAACACTGCTATATGATAACAGAAGAAAGCCACTCACAACTACAAACAACAAGGTGGTATGTACATATCATCAGGCACTGAAAAATTTACCAAAGGAATTTAAAGAAATTACTAATGACAAGTGTCCCCCTGAACGTAAACCGTTAATTTTCTTCAAATCTGGATATAACCTAAGAAGTTATTTTTCTGTCACAACTAATCATTCCACTGACATTGGTAGTAATGTACTGTGTGGAGATAAACGGTGTAAAATGTGTCAGATAATGAATAACTCAAAAACATTCACAAGCTCCACTACAAAATTAACTTATAGAATCAGGGGTAACAATAACTGTAAGACACAAAATTCGGTTTATTTAGGCACTTGCACAGTCTGTCATGCACAATATGTAGGGGAAAGCGGAAATAAGATGTCAGTTCGGATGAACAACCGTAGAGCGGATATTAAAGCCTGTCGTATAAATGCAGATGGACTGGCATCACACCTCATTAACAATCCAACACATGAAATTTCACTTGCAGTAATTGAGGGAAATATTCCCAACACTGCTAAAAGAAAGCGTAAGGAACTCTATTGGATAGCACAATTAATGACTGATAGATCGCTAAACAGTGAAGTGACAGGTGCACTGAAATTGGTGAAGAACAACATTTAAGATGCTATCATATATTTATGCTGTTATATTTATATTTTTACAATTGTAGATATTATTTTCCCGAAGAAGGCCACTAGTTGGTCGAAAGCTTGAATAAAACGATATCTTTGTGTTTCCGGTTTGACTTAAAATCCGAGTATTAATATATACAAGTATCCGTCAAAGGATCCCGGAGCTGGTTTGAATAAATAATCTAAACTATATATATACATATATATATCTTTTTCTGAATATAAGATTAATTAATTTTACTAACGCTTCGTTAATATCTACTAAATCTAGATTTGTATAAAGCGTACTAAAATCGTACTATAACCTTCTATTGGAGCATCTTTTATGTCTAAATATAGATGTCCCTACTATATGTATATCTTTTTCCGAATATAAGATTAATTAATTAATGCATAAATATGCTTATTGTAAATTTAAATATGTCATCTTTACGATATAAATTAAAAGTAGTTTTAATTGATGTTAATTTAATGTTCATATCTAGATATACACCTTCTTTATCATCAATATTGGTTTTGTTAAGAATAAGGCCTTCTGGATAAATATGTTCGCTTATTGAATAAAAATTATTAGAGTTAAATGCACATATATCATCAATGTATCAAACATATATTTCATATCTTTATATAATATAGATTTATTTTTTAAACAGTTATGAACAAATTCATATTTTATAAAGCTTAAAGGTAATCAAGAGGAACTGCTGTGTTATCAGGTTTTAAAACAAGTCAGCTAAAATGTGAATTTATAAATTTATATTTTATTTACTTTTTTCTTGTCAATTACAACTATAAATTAAAGATAAGCTGTAAATAACAAAAGAAATTATACACCAATACATTAAAAAATCTCTTAAAACTATTAAATTATTGTAACGGAAAAATTCAATTTCAGAACAGCCTATGGGATTTATTTTATATTTACAATATAAATCTGATCAGCATTACCGATCTCGTTTATTGGCCCCGCTGCTATGTTGGGTAGAGGAGTTAGGGCCCGAAACCTGATAGCATAGCAGTTTCTCCTGATGACCTCTAATTCTTATTCTGATACAACGTCTGTTATTTATTAGTCAATTCATGAAAAATAGTAAAATATAAATTTACAAAAAAAAACATATTTTTGCATGAGCATTCATGCATACCATATAATATAAAATATAATACATTAAATAATGAAATTTTAAGAATTGCAACAATATGTAATGATATTGGCTTTCTTCAAAATCATTTAAATAATTTAATAGATACATATTTTAAACTAGGTTACTATAAAAATAGCATCAATCAACAAATAGTAAAATATATAAATCAACACAATAATATAAAAAATAAATTTAAACTCTTAAGCAGAATATGTTTATAGATGGATAATAAATAATATACTTTGTATTAGAATAAGATACTAAATATATAATATACTCTGTATTAAAATAAAATTTTAAGTGAAAATTTTTAAATTATTTGCATTCTAATAATTTAATTAATAATTAAAAGTTATCTAAATAATTTAATTCATACATATTTTTAAACTGGGGCTACTATAAAAACACAATTAAATGAAAAATTTTAAAATTTATAAATCATTAAATATAAATTCTTAAGTAAAAATTCCATCAAATATGTGAAAATAACTACATTTTGAAACACCCATAATTAATCATCGATAATTAAACAAAAATATTAGTTTTTACACAAAAAATGCGATTTTTCTTAATTAAACTAATATTTACGATAAAAATAGGTATCTGAACATAAACATGGTAAAACTATTAAAACGATTATCAATTTATATCGTAAAGCAAATTAAATTTACAAAAAAACATATTTTTGCATGAGCATTCATGCATACCATATAATATAAAATATAATACATTAAATAATGAAATTTTAAGAATTGCAACAATATGTAATGATATTGGCTTTCTTCAAAATCATTTAAATAATTTAATAGATACATATTTTAAACTAGGTTACTATAAAAATAACATCAAGCAGAAAATAGTAAAATATATAAATCAACACAATAATATTAAAAATAATATTAAAACTATTATTAAAAATGAATTTAAACTTTTAAGTGGAAAAATAATCTAATATTATTAATCTAATAATATTAGATTTTTTTTCAATTAGTCAAATACTAGACAAAAAGTTTGACCTCATTATAAATACATTCTAACTATATCTCTTCAGACCTCTGACGACGGCATCGAAAACATTAAGAATTTGATTTTATTAGACCAAACCCGATCTTTCGACGTAGCGTAGCGATACAATCACTGTAGTTATTGTCCTTTCTTAAAGCCTGTATTGACGCTATTCTCTTAAGCAATGCATGTGACTCTACTGATTCCGCCAGGCGATGAAAAAAAATGGAATAAATGAAGCACGATCGACCCTAGATCCTCGCTCTAAATATTTGGCCTGCTTTCTGTTGTGATGATACTCAAACAAAATAATATTAGATTAATAATATAAATATAGTATTATAATATGAAATACATGTTATATATTAAATATATTTAATATATGAAATATGTAACATATGTTACATATGAAATATATGTTTCGATATCTTAACTTATCTGAATTATTTAGATTTATTTAAAATGAACGTCATTTTTTGCATGTAATGATGTGGGATAATTCATTATTTAAAGTGATATTAAATGTGATAATGGTTATAAGGTGGTATAACATTGAAATGATATCCCAAATTTCATAATACAAAATGTATGATATGGAAAGTATACAAATATTATTTTATTAAATTAGAAGGCGTTAAAGAGTGTTTCGTTACCGCTGGGTATAAACTACTGATTAAAAATGTAGTAATTACTTTGTCAAAAATGTACATCGTTTGCTATTTCATTTTTATTTTTAATATAATAGACACCACTAATTTATTTTAGTGCAAATAAACAATAAATCAATGCCCTAGGCAAAATTACACAGAAATTATATTTAAACAAAAGGATGTTACTACATAACACATTTATTTTCTTATTTTAATAATATTAAAGACCGATAGTATCAATGGTTTAAGTAGAGCATTTAACAATCCAATAGAATGCATGCGCTTTCTTGAATGAAATGATATATAAGAAAAACTTGGTCATCACATTTGTGAATTAGCAAAATCTACAAGAACGAAACAGTTATTACGCCAAAACACGATGGGTCTTTTATTCTCGACGATAGTGATGGGATCGGTATGGGTTATGGGTCAGCCACCAAGGAATGAAAGTGATCACCGTCAAGATCTGAATCCACAAAAGTACGTCCTTATTCCAATGACGGAATATGATGAAATTACTGCAATGGGTCATGAAATTCAGCAGATAAAAGCTAATAAGCATCAGCAAATGATGTTACCAGAAATTATGAAGCCATTATTTCCTGAACGGAAGATAGTTTTGGATGTTATAGAGATCGACAGTTGCGAAGGCTATGAAGCTCGATCAAATTTGATCCTTTTACCACATCCGTCATCGGATACTAAATTTTTGATGTGCATATCGAAAAAGATGGCTGTCGCAATGGACTGTGCACTGGGAACTCGCTTTAACGAACTTACGATGGAATGCAATCGTTTCGCAGGAGGTATGTAGATCAATAAAATTTATTAGTGACCATCTCTAAATCATTTTAATTGTTAAACCGTTTTTATCTTTATTTAGACCCTTTGGAGTTCCAACCAGTACACAAAAAATTTGTCAGATCAAAGAAATTTTTCGAAGAACGAATTCGGCCTATATATTAAATATATTACAGATAATTTATGTTAACATTATTTATCAAATTGTGTTAAGAAAAATAATGCTTTCTTGGGTTTATTATTAAATGCTTTTATGATATTAAAAAAATAGTTATGAATGCTTTGCACTCAACGTAATTTCAAAGGTCAAGTGTATATTTTAATGAATTTCATTCTACGGTCATAATAAATCCAGGATTTCAGTTAGTAAAAGGCTCTAATTTTAACTTGCAAAACGGGCACCTTGTATTTTGGTAAAGTAATTGTATTACTAAAAGACCAGTGTAACGATCAGCTCACTTTACACTAAATTGCCAGCTTACTGGCTAGGTGTATTTTAATTTAAAAACATTTAAAATTAATCCTTCATTAATAAAATTAATCCTTCTAAAATCAAATACAATTTTACGATTCTTACTTTTCCTGATTTTATGAAACGTTTTTTTGTAAACATTTTCTGCAGATACGTTCAGCAGTGAGACTAGCCTTCTCCGCAGTTTAGTCGTATCATTAAATGTGAAGTTAGTATTTAGGACAGTGTCTTACTGATGAAATATAATTCAACTTTTTTGAGGTTAATGGACATTATAGACACAAGGCCCATAGCGTGTCTATAATGCCCATCTACCTCAAGGAAGTTAACTTTGACACGAAAGCAAATCTTGATTAATATAAATTAATTATAAATTTGATAAAAATTACTACAAATAGTCGTAATCGCTCTGTATCCAGTTTAATAGTAGCTATAAATGTAAAGTCAGTTTATATTTACGTCAGTGTTTTAATGATAAACGGATTTAGTTATTAAATTATAAATTACTATAAATTAACTCTGAAATGAATGGCAATTAATGACCTTAAGCAAGTTATCCGATATTAATAAATATATTTTACATGACAAAAATTTATAACAATGTCTAATAACAATAACATATTTAAAAAATAATTTTATTATTAAATTAAATGAAATAATTAAATAAGCTAAGTGAGTCTACGTATTTTATATCGCAAATTAAAAATAATGCAAAATCAAAGTTAAATAGTTAAATAATAAAAAATTAATAATAAATAATTATTATAAGATTTTATATAATTTATATCAAGATAAATTATAAACTGAAATTAAAAATAAAAATCAATTTTTATGAATTGACTAATAGATAACAAACTATGTATCAGAATAAGGATTAGAGGTCATCAGAAATAATAAAGGATCAGAAATAATAAGGATTAGTAAAATATCAATAGTAAAATTGAAAAGAAAATTATAGATCGAATAATGTATTAGATGTGATGCTGCTTTAATAGTGATCCATTTACATCGACAGCACATAGCATATTTGATAAGCATTAATATATGTAATTAAATTTTGCTATGTATGACATTTTAAGAAAAGGAAGTTACTTCGGAAATGAAGCGTGAAGCGCTTTTACACATCGAAATAAGAAGGCCGTCGTAAATCAATAGCGTTCACTTATCTCCGTAATTGCTAGACAAGTTGCAAATATAAATGTTCTTATAAAATGCTGCTCTAAATTTATCATTTGTTTTCATTAGTATTTCTTCTATCATAAAAATTACATATACCCATTTGTTTAAGCTTTTACAAAACTTTTTTGATAGTAACACAAAATTAATTGGCTGCATCCTGTAAGTACAACCACTTAGGAGGTAGATACTCGGTCTACGTATTTTATATTGCAAATTAAAAATAATGCAAAATAAAAGTTAAATATTTAAATAATAAAAAATTAATTAATAATAAATAATTGTTACAAGATTTTATATAATTTATATCAATATGAATTATAAACTGAACTATAACAAACTATATATCAGAATAAGAATTAGAGGTCATCTGGAGGAACTGCTATGTTATCAGGTTTCGGTCCCCGTTCCTCTACCCAACATAGCAGCGGGGCCAAATACATGCTAATGATGTATTTCCTCTGATAAAACTATCTAGTATCTTATTCTAATACA
Organism: Pomphorhynchus laevis; assembly: GCA_012934845.2. Classification (NCBI taxonomy): domain Eukaryota; kingdom Metazoa; phylum Acanthocephala; class Palaeacanthocephala; order Echinorhynchida; family Pomphorhynchidae; genus Pomphorhynchus; species Pomphorhynchus laevis. The sequence continues at coordinate 25,050 of WNNJ02000912.1, read as the reverse complement.
AAGTATATTATTTATTATCCATAAAAATTTGCCACTTAAGAGTTTAAATTTATTCTTTATGTTATTGTGTTGATTTATATATTTTACTATTTTCTGCTTGATGTTATTTTTATAGTAACCTAGTTTAAAATATGAATATATATTTAAGTATTTAAATGATTTTGAAGAAAGTCAATATCGTTACAAATTGTTGCAATTCTTAAAATTTTATTATTTAATGTATTATATTTTATATTATATGGTATGCATGAATGCTCATGCAAAAATATGTTTCTTGTAAATTTAAATGTCATCTTTACGATATAAATTAAAAGTAGTTTTAATTAATGTTAATTTAATGTTCATATCTAGATATACACCTTCTTTATCATCAATATTGGTTTTATTAAGAATAAGGCTGCCCGGATAAATTTGTTCACTAATTGAATAAAAATTATTAGAGTTAAATGCACATATATCATCAATGTATCAAACATATATTTCATATCTTTATATAATTTAGATTTATTTTTTAAACAGTTATGAACAAATTCATATTTTATAAAGCTTAAAGGTAATCAAGAGGAACTGCTGTGTTATCAGGTTTCGGCCCTTACATGTTGAAAACAAAAAATTGTTTTCTATTCAGATAGAAAACAATTTCTATTTGAATGTTTAGGCAATATCTTATTTTATATTAAATAAAATTGTGTTTTGTTTTAATTTCGATAACTAATGCGGTTTATAAAAATATTAAATATTAAAATATTACGATATTAATATTAAATATTTGTTAAGATTTACATAAATATGAAGAAGAATATAAGAATATATTCTTCTCCATTTACAGAAGAATATATTCTTCTTCATTTACATGAAGAATTGTAAGAATACAAAATTTACAAATAAAAATATCGAAGAAAGCATTTTACGATCACAAGTTTTCCCAAAATACTGTCTAATACGTACTTATAACGCATAAATACTTAGGAAATATTTATTATGTAAATTGCATAAATGGCTTATTAAATTAATTCATGTAATATACATGAATTATTGTTTTAAATACATTAATCACGCTTAACAACTTAAATTACTTGACCGAGGCTACATATTTTGTATTATAACTAAATTTAAAAATATAAATATCTTAATCTTAAAATAGAATTTTTTCAGCCCGGTATTTTTTAAACTAATTCATAGATAATATATTAAATATCAATTTGTATTAATTTTACGAGTTGTTTTAGGGTAAAAGTAGGCTATTCTGTCTACTAACAAACAGATTTCAGTCTAGCACCGATATTTTTCGTATACTAATTCTCAAATAATATTGTATATCATTAAAAATTTAGATTTAAAATAATTCTTACCTTATAAATATCTGAATTATATAAAATCTTAAGATCAAAATATTTATTATATTTATATTTTGTACAAATACGTAGAAACACTTAACTGATCTGATTTATGTAATCTATTTGAAAATATTTAAATTAAACTAGTGTTGATAATTCATGTATATGCGGTTTCCGTCGGAAATTAGTATAATAATTTTATATTGTCGATATAATTGCATAATATATTATATTTTAATAATATAATAAAATAATAATATGATATAATATTTTATAATATAATATTTTATATTATAATAATATAATATAATATATTTTAACATTGTCAATATTAATTGTCAATATAAAATTTTTTTATATATTTTTTAAATTCCAATTTTTACAATTGTAAGCATCAACAACAAATTATTTCCTTGAAAATAATTATTTTACTTAGAAAGGTGCAATTTTGGCTTGCCGAAACTTTGTGTAAATCAATAAATATGATCGTGTATTTCTCACAAGACCAATTTTATTTCATTTTTTTTTCAAAAATTAGATACATTAAATAATATCGTTTATTCTCATATATCATATAAAAGTCAGAAGTGAGTATGAGTTTAATAAAAAATTAAAAAAATAATTCAATATAAATTAAAAATTAAAATTAATTAAATTAATTTGATTTAAGAATTTTAATTTTTAATGTTAAAAATAAAAAACACAATATTTTAATAAAATAAAAAAGCATTTTTAAACAATAAAAAGTTTAATATTAATATTTTAATATTTCAAAATATGTGTTGTATTTTACAAATTTAAAAAATCTGTAAAAATTCAACGAAAAATCTAATATCCTTAAATACAGAGGAGAACATTTAAGAATTATATAAATCTATTCGAAACTTTTAAGTTTAATTCAAATTTTTGTGTAAATATTACACATTTTTACAGCGAGATGCATTAACTCAAACCCAAAATCTCTAATTTTACAGAGATATATACGTAATATTTTATTTAAATTTTTAAGCTCTAATATTTTTCTCGTAATTTAAATTTTTACAAAACAATGAACACGAACATTGTACAATCAAATGTACATTTTAAAATATGCATTTAAAAATGACATTGTAATTTTCTGAAGATGCTAACCGAGGTAAGCGAAATATCGAATAAAATGTTTCCATTTTTTGAACATTTTAAAAAACATTGTACAATCAAATATATATTTTAAAATTTGCATTTAAACATTGTAATTTTCAGAAGATGTTAACAGAGGTTAGCGAAATATCAAATAAATGTTCCTTCTATTTTTATCCAGCTTGAATAATTCTTACTAAATAATGGATAATTATTAACTATTTACAATCATTCGACAGTGCTATGGAATCGCTGGTCTACAGTTATTGAGAAGCTTAGAAAAGATTGCGATTTTCTGAAGACGCTAACAGAGGTTAGCGAAATATCAAATAAACTTTTTCTATTTTTTTAATATTTTAAAAACATTTAAAAATTGTCAAAGAATTATTGGAGCAGGTAATTTTCCGAATGTGCTAATAGAGGTTAGCGAAATATCAAATAAAATGTTTCCATTTTTGATACAGCTTCAATAATTTTTGATTTATAATTTTACTAATTTATTGAACTTGATTTACAATCTATTTTAATTTAATGAAGGTGCTACCATAGGTTATCGAAATATCAAATTAAAATTTTACATTTTTTGAACATATTAAAAAACATTGAACAATCAAATATACATTTTTAAATGTGCATTTAAAAAACATTGTAATTTTCTGAAGATGCTAACCGAGATTAGCCAAATATCAAATAAAATGTTTCCATTTATGAATTCAGCTCCAATAATTCTTAAATAAAATAATGGATCATTATCAACTATTTACAATCATTCGACAGTGATATGGAACCGTTGGTTTGCAGTTATCGAGAAGATTAGAAAAATATTGCAATTTTCTGAAGATGCTAACAGAGGATAGCGAAATATCAAACAAAAATTTCCCATTTTTTGATCCAGCTCCAATAATTCTTTATAAATAATGGATCATTATCAACTATTTACAATCATTCGACAGTGATATGGAACCGTTGGTTTGCAGTTATCGAGAAGATTAGAAAAATATTGCAATTTTCTAAAGATGCTAACAGAGGTTAGCGAAATATCAAACAAAAATTTCCCATTTTTTGATCCAGCCCCAATAATTCTTTATAAATAATGGATCATTATCAACTATTTACAATCATTCGACAGTGATATGGAACCGTTGGTTTGCAGTTATCGAGAAGATTAGAAAAATATTGCAATTTTCTGAAGATGCTAACAGAGGTTAGCGAAATATCAAATAAAATTTTCCCATTTTTTATCCAGCTCCAATAATTCTTTATAAATAATGGATCATTATCAACTATTTACAATCATTCGACAGTGCTATGGAACCGCTGGTCTACAGTTATTGAGAAGATTAGAAAAAGATTGCAATTTTCTGAAGATGTTAACAGAGGTTAGCGAAATATCAAATAAAAATTTCCCATTTTTTGATCCAGCTTCAATAATTCTTTATAAATAATGGATCATTATCAACTATTTACAATCATTCGACAGTGATATGGAACCGTTGGTTTGCAGTTATCGAGAAGATTAGAAAAATATTGCAATTTTCTGAAGATGCTAACAGAGGTTAGCGAAATATCAAATAAAAATTTCCCATTTTTTGATCCAGCTTGAATAATTCTTAATAAATAATGGATAATTATCAACTATTTACAATCATTCGACAGTGCTATGGAACCGTTGGTCTACAGTTATCGAGAAGATTAGAAAAAGATTGCAATTTTCTGAAGATGCTAACAGAGGTTAGCGAAATATCAAATAAAAATTTCCCATTTTTTGATCCAGCTTCAATAATTCTTAATAAATAATGGATCATTATCAACTATTTACAATCATTCGACAGTGCTATGGAACCGCTGGTCTACAGTTATCGAGAAGATTAGAAAAAGATTGCAATTTTCTGAAGATGCTAACAGAGGTTAGCGAAATATCAAATAAAAATTTCCCATTTTTTATCCAGCTCCAATAATTCTTAATAAATAATGGATAATTATCAACTATTTACAATCATTCGACAGTGCTATGGAACCGTTGGTCTACAGTTATCGAGAAGATTAGAAAAAGATTGCAATTTTCTGAAGATGCTAACAGAGGTTAGCGAAATATCAAATAAAATTTTCCCATTTTTTGATCCAGCTTCAATAATTCTTTATAAATAATGGATCATTATCAACTATTTACAATCATTCGACAGTGCTATGGAACCGTTGGTCTACAGTTATCGAGAAGCTTAGAAAAAGATTGCAATTTTCTGAAAATGCTAACCGAGATTAGCCAAATATCAAATAAAAATTTCCCATTTTTGATTCAACAATTAAAAATTGTTGTAAAAAATATTTTAATAAAAAAAACATTTTTAAATATATTTTAGTCTGTAAAAATATGGGCGTTAAATAAATCTAAGGGTCAAGTCTGGAGCTTTTCAGAATAAATTCAGATTCATTAATCGAAAACGATTGAGTTTTTGGCAACTTGAAGATCGCGCGAATATAATTAGAGCAAGTAGGAATACGAGATAATATGGCGACCGATGCAGAAGAAGATTTCACTGAAACACCCACAATGTGCTTAATAAATCTATTCTGACAGTTATCAATTTGATCAAAATTCGAAGAGGATAAGTCGGACCATATTATCAGGAAACCGTATGTTAAAATTAGTTATAGCATTACACGAAAGAATTAATAATAATAGAATTAATAATATAATTAATAATATAATTCTATTATTAATAATTTTGACTATTAATAAAATTTTTATTATAATCTCAATATCATATGAAATCTAAATTTAAGCTCAATTTTACACAATAGAAATAAGTAATATATTAATTAATTTATTTATCAATAAATTCGTTTAAACTGTTAAATTATTATTTCATTATTATTTCAAAAACATTGTAATTATCTGAAGATGCTAGCAGAGATTAGCAAAATATAAAATAAAATGTTCCTATTTCTTGATCCTACAATAAAAAATTGTTGTAAAAAATAATATATTTTAATAAAAAATACATTTTAAACAATAAAAAATTATTTTAAAAAATAAAAAAAAACATTTTTAAATATATTTATATTGTTTAATAATACAAGTTTATTATCTAAATTGTTACGGTTAAAACGCGTATATAAGCTGCATGGTAAAGTATTATCAGAAAATGATATTACAAAACCGACATTCGCTATTTTAACTATTTCCGTTTAATTTTACTAAAATATACAGAGCATTAATAGTTTATCGGAAATTATTATTCTTTCAGGAATCGATTCCTTTTGATGATAAAATACAAAAATCAATAAAGTACATTCCGAAATAGAACATAATTTAATATAATTTTTAATAATAAATTTTTAATAATTTATATCTGCGATATTAATTGTGTTATTAATATCAATCGTCTTATTCAAATAAATTGTTCCAATCTATTTTAATTATCATTAATCGATTAAGTTATAAGATTAGAACAATAGCAATATAAACAATATTACAATAAATATTAAATTAATCTTAAGTAATTAAACAATTGGTGTGCATAGATAATAAAATATAGTGTATTTTAGATAATATAGATAATACATATGATAATATAGAGTTCAATTTTACAATTTTATCTGTTTAATGATAATATTTTTAATTTATCACTTCTTCCAATCTATTTAAATTATCATTAATCGATTAAGTTATAAGATTAGAACAATAGCAATATAAACAATATTACAATAAATATTAAATTAATCTTAAGTAATTAAACAATTGGTGTGTATAGATAATAAAATATAGTGTATTTTAGATAATATGGATCATAAAATATAAAGTATTTTAGATAATATAGATCATACATATGATTAGATAGAAGTTCAATTTTACAATTTTATCTGTTTAATGGTGATATTTTAAATTTATCACTTGTTCCAATCTATTTTAATTATCATTAATCGATTAAGCCTGATCTGATGTCTAGCATCCGATTCGGCTACAAAAGAACGTTTTACTGTCCACATCCGGGAGGACTTATCTCGGTTGCCAGAATAGGTGAGGAGCATTGATCAAGAACGGAAGATATTCAGATCCTCGCTTGCCAAAGCATCTGTAAAAAGTTGTGGCTCGAAGGCATTAGGTGCTTGTCGCGGAGGAAATACTCGAACTGCTTGGTGGACACCAACAGTAAGAGATGTTGTCCAACAGAAGAAACTGGCATATAAGGCAACTTTGTCAGATAAATCAGTGGAAGCTGTAGACAAGTTTCGAAAAGCAAAGAGAGCTTAAGCTCGAGCAGTTACCGAAACGAAGAAGGCGTCTTGGGAGAAGTTTGGAGAGCACTAAGAACTTGATTATAGATCAGTTTTCGAAGATGTTCAATTTCAAACAATCAAGATGTTTCCTTGATGTTCGAAGTGTATTAATAAATTTATTTGATTACAATTTGATCAAATCAGAAATGTGAATTATTCAATATATTTTGGTTGATGATTCGACTTGCGCTACAAAGATTAGCCTTGACGATCAACTCGTATCGGATTAAAAACCCTTTCGCTACCGATTATATTAAACTATAATGTATTTGCTCGAAAATAATATTTCAATGCAAAGTTAATCTTTTATAAATCAATATAACAATTTTGAATAAAACATAGTATATTTTAGATAATATAGATCATATAGTCATGAACATGATTAGATAGGAATTCGTATGATTTGATCATTATAGTTAATTAAACTAAATTTTATATATAATTAAATTAATCGGATATATTAGATTACAATAATGATAACAGTGATAATAATGATAATTCTTATATATAATTAAATTAGTCGGATATATTAGATTACAATAATGATAACAGCAAAATATTAAAGAATATTTATTTAATCTGCTATACGGCTTTAACATCACAATGCTAAATTCTTACGGGTCAAGAGTATTGGAAACGAGAATGTGGCACGCTAAAGTATATCTTTTTTGATTTTTCATTTTCAATGTTTAAAATAGTTTTGAACAGACAAAATTAAAAGTGATAATTTGAGATTAGAGGGTCATCTGCTGACTCACTGAAGAAGCCGGCGTTGCCCCGATGCACTGCCACGCTCAGACGCTACATGAGCCAGTTAAACGTTATTTAATTGAGCAGTCCGGATGAGCCAAATGAATGTTATTTTTTTATATTAACACTTGAGAAAATTCAGACATAAAATCATACAGAAATAACATTGCAAAATCACATTTAGGCGATAAATCCGATACAGTTGAGCTCATCTGCAATTATCCATCGTTAAAGCATTAAAGAAATTAAAATGTAATAAATTAAAATGTAGTCTACGATGTCACTACTCAGAGAATAAATATAATTCATTAAACAACGAAATAAATATATAGCTAGAAAAATATAAGACTTTTATAAGTATCCATAAAGAAGGCTTTTATAAGGCATTAAATATTATAAGCCTTAAATATTTGTTATCGGTAAGATTATTACAAATATCCATGAAGGCTAATTTGCAATTAAGTATTTTATTTTGAATAAAATATAGTAGATTTTATACATTTTTTCGACATACTCAGAGCACATTATTGCAAAACCCTTTAAGTTTCTCGAGAATAGAAAAAGAGCTAAAGACAACAAAGAAAATAATATCTATAGAATATGGGTCATTCCACCCGTTCATTATATCCACATTTGGTGTCTTGGGTAATTCAACAAACATGATAACAGATCTCGTAGCGATGACTTTACAACAAAGAACATGAGTGGAATGGGCAAGATATATTAGAACTCGAATTGCATTAGTTATTGCGAAGGCAATATCGGACCCTTGAAACGAAAAAATATCGAACAAACAAATATACCTATTAACCTTTCGTTAATTCAGATCTCGAACTGGACACGACGAATTAAATGAAGCAAGATAGATGAAAACAAAAGTTAATATTATTATAATTTGAGCCCATTTAATGGAACTATCTATTGTACTGTTATTTTTGAAGAAAATTATTATTTAAAAAATATAATATATATTATATTAACAGGGCCTTTTAAGATCAGCATTTTTAACCCTTTAAGTATCACGAGAATAGAAAAAGAGCTAAATACAACGAAGAAATAGTATCTATAGAATATGGGTCATATAAGGATTTTATAAGCCTTAAATATTATCAGCCCTAAATATTTGTTATTCATAAGATAACAGCAAATATCCATTATTTATTATGGATAAAATTCAATTATTAGAATTCTTAAATATTTTAATAAATCAAAATTATTTAAAAGTAGGGACATCTATATTTAGATAAATAAAAGGTGTTTCAGTTTGAGGTCATAGTAGCCCAATTATAGCTGACTTGTTTTTAAGCTTTATAGAATATGAATTTGTTCATAACTGTGTAAAAACTAAATCTAAATTATATAAAGATATGAAATATATCTTTTGATATATTGATCATATATGTGTATTTAATTCTAATATTTTTCATTCAATATGTGAACAAATTTATCCAGAAAGCCTTATTCTTAACAAAACTAATATTGATGATAAAGATGGTATATATCCAGATATGAACATTAAATTAACATTAACTAAAACTACTTCTAATTTATGTAGTAAAATTGACATATTATATTCACAGTAAACATATTAAAAAAATTAATCTTTAGGTTTTCTCTATTTTTTCTTTATCAAATTACAAAACTTAGATGAGGTCCATCAATACTAGTCATAACTAATTTTTATTAAACAAGTGAACAAAATATAATACATTAAATAGAATAAATTTAATAGAATCCTTAAATATTTTGATAATAAAACCAATATTAATGATAAAGAAGGTATATATCTAGATATAAGCATTAAATTAACATCAATTAAAACTAATTTTAATTTATATCGTATAGATGACATATTTAAATTTTCAAGAAAATCTAAAAATCTAAATTATATAAAGTTATGAAATATATGTTTCAATATTTTGTATTTAATATTAAATTTATATAAAATATTATTATTTAATATATAATATATAATTTAATATTTAAATTTAGTATAATTTAAATTTAATTTATATGTGACAAGTGAAAATTTTGATTTAATAAATACTCCTAACTTTCCCATCTACAATTATTAAAATGTTTGATACAGTCAACACTTGCGATCGTATTAATCATGCAAGTTTTTAAAGAGCAGAATAAAATTTGGATTTTGATAAATGTTGTGAAGTGAGAAATTAAATAACACATTTATTTGTGTATTAAGTTATAATATCATGATTATCATCATTGGTGGTTTTACAAAATACAAATAGAAATCTGTTAAATCCTCGTTTTGAAGTTTCTGATTGTGTAGTCGGTTCTAACGATGCTATTAACTTAAATCCAATATTATCAGTTAGAATCATGGGAAATTGATCCGGTAAAATCTTAATGTTGGAATAATTTTTTCTAATAACTGACGACAATAGCTTTCGTCTTTTATACGATTCCCAAGATTGAGGCTCAATGATAAAGATACCATAAGGTTTCAATATATTCCAGCATTTTCGAAAGAAGTTTAAAATTCCATCATCCCCGTGATTCAAGTGTATCCATTTAGTAATACTCATGGCAAGAATGGTGTCAAATTTTGTTGACAACGTACTAATTGTTTTGTCATTGTATAAAGACATTATATCACCAGTAGTAAAAAATACGTTACTGCTGCTTGAAGGTGACCACTGTCTCCTTAAATGGCTTCTAGCTTTTCGAATTAGCTGACTGTCCATATCGATTGCAGTTATCATTTTAGGCTTGTATTTATTGGCAATTTCAATTGTGAATAAGCCGACATTGCAACCGATGTCGAGCACTTCTTTGTCGCAGATCCATTCTTCCTTAAGTAACTGAACACGACAATCATTGGTACCGTGCTTGTTGCGATACCCATAATAACTACAATAATTTCCAACATAGGCTTTACGCTTTTTCTTTTTCGATACTGCTGCACTCATTCAATTTTTAATGAAGAATCGGAAAAAAACAATAACTTCGATCTTATATATTAAATAATAATTCTACAGTAAATGTATGATAATAACAAACATTGTTGTGTGATGCAACAATGATGCAACAATTATTACACTAGGTTGTGTAATACCTAGTTGTGTGATTCGCTAGCCGGATCACTAGTTTTTCATGCTGCCAATTGCAATGAATGTTTTTAATTGTACGTGATTGCATATGTGAGCAAAAATTTTTCTGATTGTGGCAAGATATTATCTTCACATGTTTGATCTTATCTTTGAAACATTCATTGCAAGTGGCAGCATGAAAAACCTGTGATCCGGCTAGCAGATCACACAACTAGGTAGGTTTCTAATAGATTGTTAGAATACGATCCCCTACCAAAAGTAATATACAGAAATGTATATCTACACCACTGGAGCAGCCAGCCTAGTGGATGTAGCGTGAATCGCGATACAGACGTCCGGAGTTCAAATCCGATCAGCACTAGTGTACGGAGTAAGCAGATAATAAGGGTCGAAACGTGAAATGTTGGTCTGGGCTAACTGCTTATGAGACCCACCCAGACTGATTAGTAGCGTTTTGCTGCATCAAAGATAAGATCAAACCTGTGAGGATAATATCGTACCACAATCAGAAAAATTATTAATTTATTTATTTAACGTGACAGATGCGTCCCATCTGCACAAATCCACTAACAAAAAAAAGAACAGAAAAGTTTAAGTAAATAAATTAGTTAAAGGAAGGATGTAAATTATTGAGAAGTGATACGGGGGAGGTAGATTTAGGAGTACGTGAAGAGAAGAAAGAGGTATAAGATGTATTTAGATGTGGGGAGGAATATGAAAGAGGATGTACGAGATGAAAAGTTTTACCCTTAGCATTGTTAGGAGGATGAAGATGAATGGAAATTTGATACGTAGTTGAAAAATGAGTGTGTGACAGTAGGCTCAAGAATGGGATTATACAAATCAAATTAGGTGTTGGTTTGAGGAAAACGTAAAAAACAGTATCGGTCTGAGTGGTTGTGTATGAGACAGAAGCGGAGGAGCAGGATGGCTGTAGAAGTTGTACTGATGAACAAAAACCACATGTAAACGGTTAGCGTTGATACACCGAGCGGTGGGATATTTTTAACTCGAACAAGGGTTATACGTCACAGTCTTTATTTACAATCGCAACTAATTCACAACCTTTCTAATAAGCACATATCAACATCCAACACGTCAATTCAAACTACCCCCGTCGTTTCTAATGTCCTTTCTCCACCCACCGACCCTGCCACCATATACACTTCCCATTCCATGTCATCTTCACTCCCCGACACCCCCTGTCCCGTCTTTCCCGTCTCGTTTCTCAATAACTTGCATTCATCAATCAAAATCACCTCAACCAACCTCTACGATCCTTCCAGCTCTTCTATCGTGATCTCACCCACTCACGTCAGTTGTCCTCCTTTACGGAAACGCTTTCCTTCTCACGATCGTTGCGTCATTGTCACTAATATCACTTCTTCCAACTTCTTATCTCCACAAGCACGTCTCGACCACGATGTGTCCGCCTTCAGATCCATCCTCTCGTATCTTGTTCCTGCGGTAAACCATCCTTTTTCAAGGACATTTCTCCTGTAGTATTCATCCGTCTAAACAAATCCTCTCAATCTAATCCTTCTCAGTTCCCTCTCCTAAAATTTTTTTCAAGCATTGCTCTCACGCGACTTCTATCCTCTCTCAACGATTTAAACTCATGTCATCTTCAACCACTCGAATTTTCCCCGATCGCACCCCTTCTGAAATCGCTCAACTCTCTTCTGCCCGCATCGAAAAACGCCGTCGCGAGGAAAACGGCGAAACATCACTCTCCATCCGAAACATAGACGGAAATTTTCAAGTTGTCCACACCCGTCCAAAAATTCGATGGCGCTCCATCTAGACTCTTTCGCCACCATACACGGTTTCCGCCTCGGCCTCCTCTACACTAGATCTACTCTCAATAAATCCGATCTTATCCTCAACCTGTTCACCAAGCAATTCATCAATATCTTCTGCCTAACCGAATCCTGGCACTCAGATTACGACGACCTTTCAATTCGCCATATGCTCTCTGCCGGTTGCTCCCTAGTCGAATCCGCCCGCCCCATCAGCTCATACCCTTCTAAATTCTCTAATCATAGCGGCATAGTCGCATTCGCGCGTCACCCCGCGTTTCTTCGCAAAATCAATCCCAATTTCAGCCCTTGATCTTTTGAATGGCTCACTTGTCGTTCTTCTAACTCGATCACTCTGGATTTCGCCATTGTATACCGTCCTGGTTCCTCAGCTCCTACAGCCTTATTTTTTACCGAACTCGCTGATCTTCATTCTCATTGTTCTTTTGCTTCAATTCCTTCACTCGTTCTATGCGACTTCAACATCCGTCTAGACCGACCCTCCTCCACGGATTTCATCCGGTCCATCAACATTCTATCCAACTACAATTACAAACTAATCTACACTGCCCCACATATATCCTTGGTGGGGCACTCGACATCATCGCTGTCCCTGATCATTTTGCTGCCTATACCTCACTGTTCATCTCCAATTCTGGTCTATCCGATCACTTTCTCGTCACCCTTGATCTCACTCACACCCACACCTCTCTTCACACACTACAATCCTACGTTGCCCTTTGAGAAATCTTGACCTCCCCCTTCTCCGCTCTGCCCTACTCAAATCGTCTCTATCCTATCCCACAATAGCATATTAATCTCATCAAGATCTCGCATTTCTTTTCGACTCTAAACTCACATCCATTCTCGATCTTCTCTTGCCCTTCAAGTCTCGCCCACGCCGTCGCTTGCATCATGCCCCATAGTTTAACATCCAATGCCTACTCTCAAAGCGTAGACTCCGCCATGCTTTTCGAGTCTATCACCGCTATCTCAGACGTGATTTCCGCTCGATCACTCCGTCTTTCCGTGATTCATATCTTGCTCTTCGCCGGTATCATCTCAACCTACTACGTACCAAATGCAACTCCTTCTGGCAGCATAAAATCAACACTTCATTCAACTCTAAGACTCTCTAGGCATACTTTTAACTCAATTCTTGTTCGTTCCTTTTCGCCGTGCAACATCGATGCCCATGATTATTCGTCATTTCTCCAGACTAAAGTATCCACGTTGCTCTCTCACACCCCGGTATCCATCCTATTCCACTCTACCCCGCCTAGCCTCATCCTGCCGGAACTCTTTCATCTACTCCCTGTCTCGCCTACCGAAGTATCATTTGTCCTCATGTCCTTGCCAAACAAAACCTCACCTGCCCATCCCCTGCGTACCCCATTCTTAAATCCATATGCTCATCAATATCCTCTTTCCTCACTACCTTGTTTAACGCATACATCCGCAGTCGTATATTCCCTTCACACTGGAAATTCGCAATCGTTCGTCCCCTCCTAAAGAAACAATCGCTCGACCCCTTCCCTCTAGCAATCGCCCAATTTCACTACTCCCTACTCTTTCTAAGCACTTATAACGCCTTATCTTAATACAGATCAACGCTTATCCCTCCTCATCCAATCTATACCCTCCTTATCAATCCGCTTTCCGCTCTAATCACTCCACAGAAATCGCATGCATGAAAGTTTACAACGACTTACTCATTTCTCGAGACAAGGCTCTATATAGTGTTCTCATCTCCCGCGACCTCTCCTTCGCATTCGACATTGTCGACCACGCCGTCTTCCTTTCTCGCCTTCGTAATGATTACCGCTTTTCTTCCTTCTCCGTAGCATGGTTTGCCTCATACCTATCCGACCAGTCTTTCACGTCTGTTCTAATTCATCTTCCTCCCCTCCCATCCTTTTTTTTGCGGGGTCCCACAAGGTTCAGTCCTAGGTCCCCTGCTTTTCTCTCTTCTGCTTGGCGATCTCTCTCCGTTTATCAAACCTTACTCCTTTAACGTCATGCAATACGCCGATGACATTCTAATCTATGATCATGCACCCGCACATCGCATACACGATATCGGCATTTCTGCCTCCAACTGTATTTCTTCTATCTACAAACGTCTCTCCAATCTCCATCTCGTTCTAAACCCCGACAAGTCTAAAATAATGTGGATCCTCCCCCGTAAACCAAACATATCTCCTCCCACTGTATCTTTTGCCTCATCGATCATCCCCATAGTCCACAATCTCACTTTCTTAAACTTCCATTTCGATGATCACCTTTCCCTTAACGAGTGCTCTTTCGTCTCTGTCGCTTCGACCACACATCCACATATTTTGCCCAACTCTCCTGGCCAACCATCCACATCCGCATCAAACTCCGCCTTCTTCACATAACTTTTTGTCTCATCGCTGTCGGCTCCCCATCGTTCAATAACCTTCATTTCTTAGACGACACTCGCCCCACCTCGCTACCGCTGCGTTCCCGTAATCCCCTCTTACTCCACGTTCCAAATTACTCCAACAACTACGGTCTCCGATCCTTCCTCGTCGCCGCCCCACTCGCCTGGAATCAACTCCCTCTCGATGTCCGCCGCGCTCCCTCCTTTATCACATTCAAACACCTGCTCCGTTCACATATTCTCGACACATGATTTACATTTTTGTTTTTTTTGTGGTCATGTAAGCGTGCGCTGGCACGCATTTGCCACGTTAAAATAAATCCTTTTTTAACTGCCAAACTGGTATAACCATCTATGCATTCCGATGTGGACGATGGTGATCAGAAACAGAGAAATTCTGAGATCGAGCTTTTCTAGGCATGATCTTTTATCGAGAGATTAAGCTCAAATGTAATAAGTTTACTGAAAGTTTCATCTTTCCGCGAGCGTAGCGAGCGGAACTGACAGGAATAATTGTAAGTTATAATATTATATATATTATACATAATATTATATATGATATATCTAAAGATATACATAATATATAGTATATCATATTAATATAATATTATAATATTATATATTTCATCACGGAGCGAATTCCAAGCATTAATAACACGGCACAAGAGCCTAAGCACTCTAGGGATTTTTCTAGAAGGAAGTTTGTAGAGCGTAAAGAGATGCCCCTTACAAGCGGTAGTTCGGAATAATAAATAATTTGTCGAAAAATAGTCAAATGATTTCACAATTTTCCACATTGCAAATATCGAGATAAAACAATCACTTGGATGTGGATACAGCTTGAATGCAATATTATTATACATCCCTCGGAAAGCGATTGCTTGCTGGGCTGGAAACCAAATATAAAATGGAAATCCGCTAAGCTTTTGAACTCCGCAATATAACTCCACAGAACTCCGTAATGATCATATTCATGATGTGCATGAACTAAAGAACAATATAGTTTTGTGAAGGAAGATTTGATCCTAGAAAACAAATTCTTGTTGAAATACAAACCTTGAATCACCATATTACAAGAAAATTCTGAATTTAAGCGCGGTTTGAATGATTTGTGTAATGCCACTCTCAAATCCTTCTGCTGTAACACAACAGTGAGAATGTCTTCCAATGCAGCAGTTGCTACCCATCTTACCATGTTGAGATCCAAAGTGAGGCTAAAGTAGCTTTATTGAAAACATCTACAAAACAAATAACATTAAAACACAAGTTAGTTAATTCACGACATTCTCCTCCGCCAAACATTATCTCGTAGATACGCGGGAGTAGCTTTATTTCGCACGGGTCTTTCGTTGCTCTGCTGAATTTCATTTCCTTTCTCGTCGGATATTTTGAAAGTATCGTTTAAAGTATCGTCGTCCGTACTCACAGTTTTATCGTCGCTGTAGCTGGTATCAGGGTTATAGCTGCTTTCAATATCATCTTTAGTAGTTGTAAGTTGTGATGTATCGTTCGTACATTCATGATCTTCTATCATTAGATTTTGGCAGCTATCTCCACCTGACAACCGTTGTCCGATATCGAAACCGGGAGCCACGTCCCTTAAAGAAACCGCACCTTGTCGTTGATTAGGATATTCGATGATAGCGTATTTGTTGTTAGCAGTCACAAGTTTAGCTGGACAACCTATTGGTTCATATTTCGATTCACGTCTATGATTCCGGACAAGTACAGATGCACCATCGGTCATCCATTTTGGAAACGTTTTGCCTTCATTACTCTTTCTGGGGTAAGAAAATATCCGTTCGTGAGGTGTGTAGTTGGTTGAAGTACATAAAAGACTCCTTATGCTATTGAGTGCTCTTGGTAATATTATTTGCCACTGATGAATAGACATTCGTTCACTTCGTAACGTGGTAGTTATAGCTGTCCAAATTGTTGAATTGTATCGTTCGCATTGCCCGTTACCTCTTGGGTTGTACGGTGTTGTGGAACTGCTAGCGATTCCTCTCTCACTGAGAAATTGTCCGACATCCGATGACAGAAACGACGTACCTCTATCCGAATGAATATATTCTGGACAACCAAAAATAGCAAATATTTCGTCCAAACAATGACACACAGTTTTAGCAGACATATCGGGGCACGCGTAGGCAAAAGGAAACCGACTATACTCATCAATCACAACAAGGAGGAAACGGGATCTTGAATTACTCGGTAATGGTCCTTTGAAATCTATGCATAATCGCTCAAAAGGGCGGGTAGCTTTAATTACATGAGCCGTACAGGTGTTTGAAAATCTAGGCTTAGAAAATTTACAAGCTTCACAACGTTCACAAATATTTTTCACATCATTTACTGAGAATGGAAGATTCCGTGATCTGACATAATGAGTTAACCGTCGTACACCGGGGTGACATAATGATTCGTGAAGTTCTCGTAATCCTCTATCGAAATTGGAAGTAGCACATATTCTAGATAAGGTATCTGCTGGTCCATTCAAAGATCCCGGGCGGTAGAATATTTCAAAATCGTAATTGGCCAATTCTGCTTTCCAACGTTGTATTTTGTCGTTTTTTATCTTGCTTCCGTTTAGTTGATTGAATATAAAACTAACTGATCTTTGGTCTGTGATGATTTTAAAATGCCTTCCGATAAGAAAATGTCGCCACTTAATAAGGGATTCCACTATGGCTAAAGCCTCTTTCTCGATTGCTGCCCATCTCTGCTCGCTTACAGAAAGTTTTCTTGAAAAAAAAACGCAATCGGACGACCGTCTCCGTTCAGTGTAGCCGCAATGCACGTTTCAGAAGCGTCTGTCTCGACTGTTAGCGCTTGAGCGTTATCGATGTGGTATAAAGAAGCACTCGCAATATCTGCTTTAAGCTTTTCAAATGACAGTTTTGATTCAGCGTTCATAGGGAATGAAGCGTTTCTCAAGAATTCAATCTTTTGTGAAAATTCTGGTATCCAAGACGAGTAGTAAGCAAAGAGTCCAATACTTCGTTGTAAGGATCTGACATCGTAGGGGGGAGTTCATGTAAAGCCTGCAATCTGTCCGGATCTGGTTTCAGTACTCCTTGACAAATTAAGTAGCCGAGAAGCTTTATTTCTTTCTTGTTAAATTCACATTTAGTTGTATTCATTGTGAGCCCGCACTTGGTAGCGACACTGTTGAATTTGCCCAGATTTTCGTCGTGTTCTTGTTGGGTCATTCCGCAAATTGTAATGTTATCTAGATAGGCAAATGTACTTTTTAATTCATTTGTTTCAATCATGTGATCCATACATCGCTGAAAGCATGACACTGCATTCTTCAAACCAAAGGGCAATCTCGCAAAGCAATATAATCTTCCATCTGCTTCAAAGGCAGTATATAGTCTATCGTCTGGATGTAGAGGAACTTGATGATAAGCAGACTGTAAGTCAATTGTAGAAAACCATTTGTATTTACTAATTTCATACACAAGATCTTGTAAGTTTGGCAAAGGATAGGCATCCAGCAATGTATATTTATTTATCGTTTGTGAGTAATCAATAACAAGCCTGCGTTTATGTCTCTCCGAGCGCGTAACTACCACTTGAGCTCGCCATGGTGAAATACAAGGTTCGATAATCCCATCTTTCAATAACTTCTGAACCTCCGATCGAATAAAATCACGATCGGCTGGATTATACCGGCGAGACCTCGTTGCAATAGGAATGCAATGTTCATTTAGATGTGAAAATGGTCGAACTGGCTTGAAATCTATAGGTCGCAAAGCAGCAATTACCAATTTGTTTCTAGGACCATTCAATTTTAGTTTGAAACTCTTATGCTCATTCATAAAATCCATCCCCAATATTGCTTCGGTACATAAGTCGTCCAGAACATGAAATATAATGTTTTTATAAATTTGGGACTTGTAGATGATGGACGTAGTGACATGGCCTTTAGTTAAAGTCTTGAAGCGATTAGTGGCCATTGTAATAGGCCGTATATCTCTGACGATAGGCAATTTCATCTTACTCACAATATCAGTTCGAATAAAACTATAACAACTCCCTGTGTCAAACAAACACTCTACTCTTTTGTTGCAAATGGATATTTGGTCTACAGCTTTTCGGTCAGACAGTATTGAAGAAATGCACGCAGAGTATTTATTACGACCGAATTGTGAAGATCGACACGCTCTTGCAAAATGTCCTTCCTTCTGACATTTATGGCAAATTGAATTTTTTGCCGGACAAGATTCTCGACTATGCTTTGATTGACTTCCACAAAAAAAGCACTTCCAATTACTTTTGATTGTTGCAACTACTCTATCATTCATTTGTGCCAGTTGATCTGCCGCCTCTTCCTTTCTGCTGTCGGAAACATGAGCTAGTCGATAATAAGGTCCTTCGATTACCGTTGAACGTTTTTCCGCACTTTCCATAGCTTTTGCAATTTCAAAAGCGTCTGTTAGTGTTAAGGTACAGTTTTCAAGTAAACGGTTCTCTAATTTTCTTTGAGGAAATGCCCACTATGAACGCATTTAGAATTGCCTGATCTCGGTGATCTTGTGCCGATACTTCTTCGAACTTACATTCTGAGGCTAGTTGCTTTAAACTATTAGTGTAGTGTTGAATATCTTCTGCATCTTCTTGTCTCCTCGCGAATAGTATATATCGAGCATAAATGACATTGGTCGGTCGCTCAAACATCGATCGAAGCGTCTTGATAGCTTCTGCATAATCAGACAGTTGTTGAATTGACTTGAAAATTTGAGGAGAAACGTAATTACGCAGTAACGTTAATCGAATCTCACACGGAGCTCCGATGTGTTCGATAAACGCTTCGAATGTTGATAGCCAATGTTTCCAAATATCCGCTCCGTTTGGATCTTCTGTGTATATTGTAAGTTTACTTGGCTGCAGATATCGTGCATAATCAACGTTCGCCAATCCGTTTCCGACTGGGTCCATCTTGACAACAAATGCTCACACAAATGTTTTCAATAAATTGTTAAGATCCAAAGTGAGGCTAAAGTAGCTTTATTGAAAACATCTACAAAACAAATAACATTAAAACACAAGTTAGTTAATTCACGACATACCATTATATAGTATTATTCACATGCACTTATTAATGTTTAATTACGTCCCTAAAAAGGTACTCCACTCATAAATACGATCGAGATCATCATATAAAATATTGTTTTATGTTTACTACCACTTCTAATGGACCGCAGTTAATGTCTTAAGCAAATGCAAGGTCAGGGATATGGATACTTAGCAATATGTTATTTTGTTATATTATAAAGATAGAAAATCCAAAACAGTACCATGATCTCCGCAATGCTCAAATCTGTGTGGACACGTGGTTTTAAATCCTAATTTGGTAAAAACGTTAGCTAAACAAACCTCGGACTCACTTGTAGATAATATCAGAAACTCCATAGTGAATTGACAATCATTTTTATCTATATGTACTATATCAAACGCTTTTGATAAGTCTATAAAGATGGCATCAAGTGATTGATCTTCACTAACTGATTTCGTCCAGTATTCCTGTAATAAATAAGCAACGTTAGAACGGCTTTATTCAATAATATCTATCAATAAATAAAGTTATACAAAAGGTACAATCGAATCATTTCATATCATAACATTCGCCCGGCAGCAAAAGTAATCATTAAGATAGGCCGGTCTTCTTCTGGTCATCTCTTCTTGTTTTGGAATTGTGGCAGTCTCCATGAAGTTTTCGTTGTCGTCTTCTTTTGTCATAGTATGACTACTATATTTTGATTCTTGTGAAAATTCATATTTCTCTTTTGATAAAGAATATTTATAACATATTGGCAAAAAGGTTGGTGATTTCATCGGTCAAATTTTCTAATTCTACTTAACTGCAGTTTCTGTCTTCATCAATTGATGGATTAAAGGGTATTTAGCCAATTTTCTAACAGACACGTCATGCTAATTACCTGGAGGTATATTTCTCACGGTAGCGTAATTACCATTTGATTGTAGTACTTCAACAGGTCTGAAAGTATAATCAGTTTTAGGTGCCCTATCGTCTTTCAGTAAATACACTTGATCGTTATGAAGCCACCGCGATAAAACAAACAAGTTCCTTGAGTTTCGCGGATAATTGAACATACGTTCGTGTGGCGTTTCCCCATTGCTAGTACATAACAAAGATCGCATAGATGATAATACTTTAGGTAGAACTGTTTCCCAATTTTTTATAGACAAATTTCTTGATTTAGTTTCTAACTGTATGGTCTTCCAAATTAATCCGGCATATCTTTCGGCTTCACCGTTACCGCGCGGGTTGTAAGGTGTACTTCTATTAAAGGCTATGCCCTGAGATGATAGAAAATCACGGAACTCACGAGATTGAAAACATGATCCTTGATCCGTGTGTATTCTACCAGGACTACCAAAAATACTTATGATTTGTCGTAGTGCAGTAATTACTGACAGGGATGAACAATCTTTACAAGGAATCGCAAACGGAAAACGGGAGAATTCATCGACAACGCAAAGTAGATAACGGTTTCGAGTAACATATTTGAGCGGACCTTTGAAATCTACACATAATCTCTCGAATATCTGAGTGGCGTTGGTAACGTGGCTAACGGTAGGTTTACAAAAGCGAGGTTTCAGTTCGGCACAGATATGGCAACTATTAATAACTTTCGTAACGTCTGATTTATCATATGGCAAGCGATGCTGTGTAACGAAATGCAACATTCTAGTAATGCCAGGATGACAAAGAGTATTTTGAATGCGTTCTAATTGGTTCAATGATCAAGTATGGGCATACATGTGCGTAACTCTTGACATAGCGTCGGCTGCCTTATTTTCACTTCCCATGCGATACTGAATTTCGTATTGATAAGGAGCTAATTCAAGTCGCCATCGAACCACTTTATCATTTTTGATCTGTCTCGAATGAGTTCTACCGAATATAAAAGAAACAGAGCGTTGATCTGTTATTATAGTGAACGGTTTACCGAGTAAATAATGCTTCCAATATTGAATGCTATTTACAATGACCTGGGCCTCATTTTCAATGCTAGACTGATGTAACGTAGTTTTCGGTAGGGTTTGTGAAAAAACGCAATCGGCTTTGATGCTTGTCTCAGAACGGCACCTATCGACGAATATGATGTATCAGTCTCTATGGTCAAAGGAAGATCGTGAGTATACGCTGTTAGAGTTGCCTCAGAAATTTCATTCTTCAAGTCATCAATAGCTTTGTTAACATCACTTGAAGGCGGATATGTATCACAATCGAGCAAAGGTCTAATTTTTCGCGAAAACGAAGGTATCCATTTAGAATAATATGCAAGGAGACCCGTTAGACGCTGCATAGATTTTCTATCTGTAGGAATCGGAAAATTGATAAGTGGCTTGACACGATTGGGATCCGGTTTAATAGTACTTTTCGATAGTTGATAGCCCAAGAAATTCAACGTGCTTTGACGATATTTTGTTTTCTCCTTGGCTAACGTGAGATTCACTCTCGTTGCAACTTCACAAAATTTTTGATACCGTTCATAGTGTTCCTCATAGCTTCGCCCGCAAATAATTATGTCGTCTAAGTAGGCATAGATACCGGATAAGTTGTTATCCTTGATTAATTGGTTAATTATACGCTGAAAAACGCATACAGCGTTGGTTAGTCCAAAAGGGATTCTGCGGTACTGATATAAATTCCCATCTGCTTCGAAAGCAGTGTATGGACCATCTTGACTCAACAAAGGTATTTGGTAATAAGCTTGGGATAGGTCAACGGTTGTATATACCGAGTATGAAGCAATATTGGAGATCATGGAGTTGATTTTTAGAATAGGATATGCATCCATTAACGTGTGACGATTGATAGTAGATAAGTAATCTACGACAATTCTTGGCTTTCGTCTATTGTTTGCCGCCACTAGAACTTGAGCTCTCCATGGTGATCTACTCTTTTCAATAATTCCTTGTTTGAGGAGTATATCGATTTCTTGCCTTATGAATCGAGAATTTTCCGGTGTATGTCGACGAGATTTAGTACATATCGGACGAATGGTTTTGTCGATACCTCGAATGGTTTTGTCGATACGGAATAACGTCAACGGCTTAATATCCATGACTGGAGCAGTTTGTAAAGATGCCAAAGATAAACCAGGGATCGGACCAGCGAAATTGAAAGTAATATATCGATGAAGGAGAAAAAATTTCTGTCCTAATATTACGGATGCGCATAAATTAGGCAACACGAGAAAGAGTGTATTCCTGTAAGTACAATTCATAAATGTGAAAGTAATGTAGCAATGACGACGAACGAACACGGATTGGGATGATGACGCCTTGTGGACTTGACGTTTACAAAATAAGTTTTTATTTGAAGGTTAGATACAACCGCATCATCAATAAAATTATCTGAACTCCCCGTATCCAGAAGTGATTGAAACGATTTGTTAGCTATCATATAGAGCAGCGGATGTTGACGGAGTATTCTTTGGACTACGAGAGCGACAAACGTTCGCAAAATGACCGGTTTTACCACATGAATGGCGAGTTGAATTCAGAGATGGACAATTTAATCGAAGATGGTACGATCCACCACAAAATATACAACGTTTTTGACTTTGAGAGAAGCGTGTTAGTTTATTTGTTTTCAGTGCAGCGAGAGTATCAAATTGTTCATTATCTTCACATGATTTATCAACCAGACTGACCTGAGTAAATGCGAGACTTTATGTTTATGCGGATGATATTATCGCGGAATGTTGTTAGGCTGCTTAGAGTGATTTGGCAATCGTCACTAGTTCGTCAGGATCAGTTACTCGAGATTCAAGAAGACGTTGTCTAATGTAACTATTGTGAAGTCCTTGAATAAAAGAATCTGTAATATGTGCATTACGATTTTAAGAAGCATCCACAGGTTGAAAATCGCATAGATTAGCGAAATCGCCAAGCATTCGGGGATACTCATCTAAAGTCATTACCGGTTCTTGTCGACAAGCATGAAGTTGGTAACGTGCGAATAGAATATTTACAGGCTTTATGAATGCTCTATTCAAGATATTTACAGCCTCTTCATATGAAGTACACGCTTTGATTAATCCGAATAATTTCGTCGAGATGAGATTGACAAGTAATGGTAGCTTAGATTCGTCATTGAGTCCTACTTGTAGAGCAATAAAACTGTCAAGGCGTCGCTTTTAGTGTATCCACTCTTATTGAGAATTTGGACTGTCGATAGTTATATTTAATACTGAAGGCATCAATAGTTTCTCCATCTCGATGAACCAATACTATTGAATAAACTGTAATAAATAAGCAACGTTAGAACGGCTTTATTCAATAATATCTATAAATAAATAAAGTTATACAAAATATACAATCTGATAATTTCATATCATAACAATTCCCTAGCTGTTAACGTATTAGAAATAACTAAACGCTTAAAGTGTAAACCATACTGAGAATCCATAATTATGAATTCATTTAAATGACGCCAAATTCTACGCGCAATCAATATTTCCATAACTTTACATATCGAACTTCTAAGGCATAGGCCTATAGTCAGAACATGTTAACGGAATTGATATCTTCGGAATTGAAACGATAATCGCTAATTTGCATTCATTTGTAATCAAAAAGTGAGAAATACTATTTTGGAAAAACGGAGAAATGCAATCAGGATCTGATTAACTGTATGGATCGAGTTTCCTCAGGCATATTTTAACTTTACTGGGATGCCATAAAAGCTCACATTTGTTGGTGAACCGCATTTATCTCCAATAATTAAATACCACTAAATGATTGAATTGAAGCGACTGAAAAATATCATAGAAGCGCGATTCGTTAATCCTCGTCTTGCTCATCATACATATTTATTCCTAAGTTATTCCATCTTCTTATTGTTTCTTCTAGCGAAGTCTCTGAGGTTCTTCTATCTATATATACCCAACAAGTATTCGTCCACCATCCTATCCCAACGTATGTTGTTAAATATATTCATTTCATTATATATCAATTCCTTACCACCCTTTTCAACTCCTCTATTTGTAGCTGCACTTTTCCGGAAATCTAAAGAACTATCAGCCTTCGTCCTCTTCTCAAGAAACCATATCTAGATCATTTGATTCCATCTTCATACCACCCGATTTCTCGTCTTCGGATATAATCTAAACCCCTCGAGCGTCTTGTGTTATCTCAAGTCAATCTATAAATTATTCCCGCATATTTATACTCCATTTCAATCTGCCTTCCGTTCTAATCACTCTACTGAACTCGTTTGTCAAAACGTTTTTAGTGATCTACTT
>WNNJ02000911.1:0-19694 GCA_012934845.2 Pomphorhynchus laevis | reverse complement strand
TGACCTTCTGTTGTTTGCAGAAATTTAATATAAATTAACTTTTTTATATATCTCCTACACGTCAAATTCAAAAGCGCCTTTACCAGATATCAAGAATACAATCTGGATAATATTACTTGTGTATTAAATTTTCATTATTCTATTAATGAAAAAGCAGAAGATATTTTTAACATAAAAAATATTAGATTACTAGAATTTTAAAAATATCAAACCTGAAGCAAATCAGCTATGGCGATTTGGTTGTCACCATCGAGATCAAGTTGCTTGATAACATCCAAGATAACGCTTTCATCTAAGTTATTCGCGCTAACATGGAAGTGCTCAAGGCTTCCAAGCATTTCATTAAGATGAACCAGATCCTCCCTAAACATTTTCGATTTTAAAACTCATAGATTAGAGTTCAATTACCTCTTGCTACTCAATAAGTCTATATCTGATATCGATCCATCCGCAGATTCTATACCTTTTGACAATTCTTCTTCTTTATTCTTAATTAGCAGAAAATAAATAATGGAAAGCGCAACACGCAAATTACTTCGATGCTAGCACGCAACATCTTTTGCTTTTTGTGCAATTTAGATGACAAAGAATTAACATTTTCGAGAAGTTTTGTAATTCGTTTGGTTAGCAAATTTTCAGAACGGCTAGGCTGGAGCTGTACGTTATCAGTCTATACGAAAAAAAATTAAATTACTGATGTTATATATAGTACCTGGTAATCTCGGACGTCTTCCTTTAGCTCATCATACTCAAGTTCAGACAGATCAATATTTTTCTTGGATGCAATATACATAAGGGCAGAAGCCAGTCTAGAAGCAACCAATTCTGTGTCTAAATAATGTTATTAATTTAATTAGTAAATTTATTAATTAAGACACCGTCATCTAAACTAACTTGTCTCAACTTAAGGTTAATTCATTTAAAAATCAGCTTAAGATTAATATATTAATCTTAAGCTGATATTAATTTAAATTTTAAGATTTTAATTAAAATTATCATAATTAATTAGAATTAAATTTCAACTCAATAGTTGATTTAGCTTTTGTCAATTAAGACTATGATTGATATAATTAAAATTATATTTTGCAATGATAAAAGAATTTATAATTAAAATTATATTTTGCGATGATAAAAGAATTTATAATTAAAATTATATTTTGCGATGATAAAATATAAGAATTTAAATATCAATAACAAAACTAATTAATCTCTTTAGAATGTGAAATCTAATTTAAGAAAATACAATTTGTTTAAGATATAAAATAAAATAACATTTTATTAAAAATATTTATTATTAAAAATATTGTGTAGATTAATATTATTACGGAGATTAATAGTGAGCAATAAAAATAAAAGAAACTATGTTTGTCCCAATTAAAGCAAATTTTAAATTTGTTTTAAAAATGCTACAATATCTTAATTATGTAAATAAATAAAATATAAATATTTAAAATAATTATTTATAATAATTATTCATAAATAAATGCAACATGAAGACAATATAAAGTTTACTATAAAAGTGCAAACATAACGAACTATTGCACAAAAACACCAGACCGATGTTTTTTCGTATTTAAATAATACAAATTTGATGGTGTTTTTAAATAGAAGTAAAATCGATTAAAATCAGAACAATCTGTTACATTTAATTTGCATAAACGTAATAAACGGTTGATGTTGCTTTTTTGTATTTCAGATAATTCTACGTTATTTGAAATATGTCAAATAATTAAAATTTGATAGCTTTTTATCAAATGTAAGTACAAAATATAAGTCAAGTTTACCTGCAATTGGTAATCTAAGTAAATCTGGAGTTTCCTTTTTGTCCTAATTTGAAATAATTAAAGTAAATTTATTAAATAAAAATGATTTATTACAGTTTTCTTCATGTCATTATCAGTAACGACTTGTGCATCAGGTGCAAGCACAATTTTCTCATCTTCGATTTCCTTGTTTTCTTTGGCAATTGCTTCCTCCACTTGCCGAACTTCCTCAAGTTTCTCTTTATTGTCAACACGTAATCCTTGTGATTCGGCCAGCTTTCTTGTGGTCGTTTTCTCGACAGCAAGTGGCAACTGCGCAATTGTATCTGTCAACATTTTCTCAGGACTCATCATATCTGGCAGGTAAAATGAACGAGACAACAATAGAAGAGTAACTGGAATTCGATGGTTTAAATGGAAATCAATCCACTGACGTAACTGCGATTTCAATCTGTCTACAGATATACCCATATAACACATTCCTCTATCTCTACATGCTTTTTGAAGTTCTTGTGATGTTAAGCTTGCAACACCGTCTCTTTGAATAAGCTAAAACTCAAATAACATGTAAAACAATCTGCTTTTCATTAGTTAGTTGAATCAATCTTTCAAATATATTAAATTAAATTACTTAAATTAATTAAAAAATGTATCAGCATTCTTTTTACAGAAATTGGCGATACAAAAGAGATGTTCATACCACTTTTCCGGGAAACAATTAAACAATTTTACTTTTGACTCAAAATTAAGTTTTTTCAATAATTTTTACACATATCCATATTTGACATTAATACAAGCGTTTTTAATTATTAAAAAGTTAATATTCTTGTTCGTATTTTGAAAATATAGTTCTATATTTTTGTCCTATAAGACAGTTCCATAAGATAATGCATTTATCTAGTAATCCTACAAGAAAGTCCATTATTCTATTAATCGTACAAGATAGTATATTAGTCAATTAATCCTACAAGATAGTACATTAGTCTATTAGTCTTATAATAGAGTTTATTCGTCTATTAGTTCTATAAGAAAGTATACTTATCTATCAGTCCTAGTATATTAGTGTATTAATGTATATTAATATATTAATCCACTAATAGATCCATTCTATTTATCCATTATCAATCCAGTAATGGATTGTATATTAGTATATTAGTGCATTTTTGTATATTAGTAAATTATTAGTATATTAATGTCATTAGTATATTAATCCCACAAGATAGTCCATTAGTATATTAGTCTCATAAAATGGACTATATTGATCCCATAATAGAGTCAACTAGTCTATTAGTTCTATAAGATAGTATATTTGTCTATTAGTCTCCTCTGATAGTTCATTAGTCTATTAGTCCCATTAGATAGTCCATTAGTCTATTAGTCTCATAAAATTGCATTTACTCTTTTATTTCCATAATATATAGTCCATTAGTCTATTAGTTCTATAATACAATATATTAGTCCCATGATAAAGTCCATTAGTCTATTAATCTTATAAGATAATTCATTAGTCCATTAGTCTTTTAGACTAATAGACTAATGGACTAATGGACTAATATATTTTTATATTTTATAAAAATATATTTTATATATTTTATAGTCCATTAGTTTATTAGTTCTATAATACAATCTATTAGTCCCGTGATAGAGTCCATTAGTCTATTAGTCCCATAAGATATTTTTTAGTCTATTAGTCTTTTAATATTGTCTATTAGTCTAATAATAATAAAATCATAAGCATCGTTGACATTTTTGGCTTCGATATTTGCACATATTTTCTTAGAGCAATTGTATCCATCGATTATTTCGATTAATACTTTAGTAGCTGTCCAACCACTATGATAAAAAGCATAATTTTAATAGTAGCATTATTATAATAACGTTCGTGGTTTATAGTTTTATTATTTTATTTGATTTACAATTTCTCGTGATTTAAAATAGAATGTTGCATTTGCGATTTAAGGTACTTGAATGCATCTATAGCTCAGGAGGAGAGCTTTCTCGTCAAAAATTAGAAGAAATAGCAGAGCTTGTAGCAAAAGAAAAACTTGCTGAAGAATTTTAACATTATATTTAGTTACCTGTAATAACTTATCAATATATAAAAATTAATTTTTTAAGTTTTGTCCTTTAATCTAATTAATTAATTAATTAATTTAATTTAATTAAATTAATTATTTAATTATTTAATTATTTCATTTCTTTAATTTAATTATTTTATAAATACTTAAATTATTTTAGTAAAATTAATCGTAAAAAATATCTAACATTAATATTATATTAATATTATATTAATATTATCTAATATTTATCTAATATTTATAAAAATTTATTAATTATATTAATTATATTAATTAAAAGTTAATTATTATCCAATTAGCATGAGTTAATAGGATAATGTTTAGTACATTAGGTTTCTCATTGATACCAGTGTGAAAATCCAATTAAAAATTATAATTGTCCCAAAAATTGCAATCAGTTCATGCTACACATTCCTCGTCTTCGGACGAACTTTGGCATTCGTTCCTTTCGCATTTATATGCCTCTCATTTTGAATTCATTGTTTCTTTCAGTGGACTTGAAAGCGACCTGTCTGCATGAGCCACTTTAAAAAATCGATAAATCTATCTAAATTAATTGATGCACATATGCTTGATAAATCTAGACTCTTTGCGTAAAAAACTAAATTATTTTTTGAATATTTGCTGATGTGTTTATTTATCAAAGATCTTCATTGTCCAAAAAATTGTATAAAAAACAGCTGGACAATTAAAAATTTATTTTTAGCAAAATCAAAAAAAAGTATTCAAATTTTCGAGCACAACTGTGTTCATCATCAAGAATTGAATCAATAGCTGTTAAACTTTAATAAATGTGTATACACCGTTTAATGTCTAGATAAACTAGTATCTACAGGTGTAAGATGTCGATTTTTACAAAACACAGATTTGCATATTTTATCAATAACATCAAATGGGTATCCACTTTTCATTTACAAATAAGCAACGTTTTTACATCAGATATTTAATCAAGTACATTATTACAGAGTGCCAAACAAAGCTGAAACTGTGAGGTTTCATTTACAAAGAAGCACCGATTTTACTAATCTTATACGGTGTCTAGGTTACACAGGCCTAAGATAGGATAACGTTTTGTACGTTAGCTTTCCCATAGACACCAGTGTGAATATTTCATCAAGATCGAGCAATATACACATAAAGAAATTAAAATATGATATTTGAAATTCACAATCATAAATAGTGAATTGTACCGTTAAACAACATATAATTAAGACTAGTCACTGCCTGGATATTGACTCTGCAAAGATTGAGTGGATTCAACCTCATCTATACACTAGGCCTGCCTCAAAGTCACTATTGATTATGTCCTATGGACATAAATATTTAGAGAGCAACACTAAAGGTTATGGTATTTGCTTACATTGATATATGTTTTGTAGTCAGTATCCTTGTATTTTGGTTTTTATGATGTCTTATTTTTAATTAATTTAAATATATTTGTAGTTGATTTTATTGTCTCTGAAATTTCAATCGTATTGTTTAATCTGTATTAAATGTTTTCTTTTGATTGCAATGAATTTTTTATGAATTACTAATTGTTTTTGTAGTGTGGATTTCACCGCGTGTGCCTAACCATCTATAGAAAAAGCTGTTCAGCCTTCGTGACTTCTTAATGTTACTTGGGCACAAACTGTGTATGAAGTATTGGCCAAAGCCTCGATTAAATTGTACAAATAATTTAATTGGATAAATTTAAAAATTTTAATGTGAATAAATTTATTAAATAAATTTAATTTAGCCTCGAATAAATTCTTCTGAATATCTTGTGAATTGCTTATTCTTCTTGTTTTGTTAATTTTTATATTTTTTTTATATTTTTTATTGCAATAGATACTCGTTCCTGGCTAGTTTTTATTTTGTTCTTTGAACTAACCGTTGTGTAGCTGTGTTTCCTAAAATGGTACACAAAGTTTAACATCTACGGATGTTGAAAATAAAATTTTGATTGCCCAGCTGTCTTTCATATCTCTCAGAATTATAATTTCTTATATATTGACTTTTCGAACCATTACCAAAAGAAAATTAGATATTTTGTCTGAATTTCATTTTATTAATGAATTGGTTTAATTGAGAGATTAAACCAACTATTTATTGTTTTTATGAAAACAATAATCTTTTATCATAATTTACTTGTGATATGGTGATATTTACTTTAGCTTTGTCAAAAGCAAACCATAATTTTTTTTATTATTTTTTATTATCGGCATAATAAAATTAAAATCGAGAGCTATCTCAATCAAATTAAATATGATTTAGTTCATGATGAAGGAATGGACAAAAATTATTCGATGCGAAGTCGAATACATCGTATATTATTTATTAGTCAATTCATAAAAATTTATTCAAAATTTTAATTATAAATTTTATCGTTATATAAATATTAATTGTATAAAATATTTTATAATTATTTATTATTTATAGTTATTTATCTATAAATAATATAAAACATTTATAAATAATATGAAATACGTATATTCAGTTAGTTGATTTGATTATTTATTATTGATAAGACATTTATTTTTCTGCTAATTTTAATATCAGTAATATGGACTGTTACTGAATTTTAATCACATTGCATGTTCAAAAAATTACTGAAAATGCAAAATTTCAAATAAAATTTGCCATTTTTTCGATCCAATTCCAATCATTCTTTATCAATAATGGATCATTTTCAACTAATTGAAATCCTATATTATTATATCGTTATATAAATATTAATTTTATAAAATTTTATATAATTATTTATTTATTACAATTATTTATTTTATTTAATTTATATATAGTATAAAATACATAGATTCAGAGGAAATACGTCATTAAAATGAATTTGGCCCCACTGCTATGTTTATAATTATTAAACATTATTATTATTTTTATTCTTTTTCTTATAATGCAAAATTATATATCAACACTATATTATTAAAATATTAAATGCACCATATATAAATCAAAAAATATATTAAACATAAATTTAAACCATTAAGCGAAGAACGTGTAGGGATAATAAACAATGTCCTTTATTTTAAGTTGATGTACCTGTGCAATCATTGCTACTATTGAAATTTTGATGACAATTTTATTCTTTGCTCTACTTTAATCCTATTTATAAGCCAACAGTAGTACGCTACATTTCAGTATTAGTGGACCTCATCAGCTACTGATCCAATACCTACGTTACACGTTTCGGTCCTTTTAATGTTGGCTGACGATCACTCTACTCATCTGTTTCTATTGGCAATTAAATTTAATGAAAGACTTTCATCTTACATTTTACAAATTTAATTTAAATCATTTCTGATTTTAAATTCAATCTGCGTTGGTAGGGGAATGTGCAACCTTCAATTTGAAAACCTACCTATTTCTCCAAATGATTACTATTATCAAACTAGTCATCTATAGTTTATTATCTTATTTTAAGTTAATGTACCTGTGCAGTCATTGCTACCATTAAAATCTTGAATACTATTTTTTATTCTGCACGCTACTTTGATCCTATCCATAAGCCAACGGCAGTACGCTACATTTCAGTATTGGTGGACCTCATCAGCTACTGATCCAATACCTACGTTACACGTTTCGGTCTTTTTTTAACTTTGGCTGACGATAACTCGACTCGTCTGCTTTATTGACAATTAGATTTAATAAAAGACTTTCATCTTACATTTTACAAATTTAATTGAAATCATTTCTGATTTCAAATTAAATCTGCGTTTGTAGGAAATCAGAAATGATTTCAATTAAATTTGTAAAATGTAAGATGAAAGTCTTTTATTAAATCTAATTGTCAATAAAGCAGACGAGTCGAGTTATCGTCAGCCAACGTTAAAAAAAGACCGAAACGTAAATATTGGATCAATAGCTGATGAGGTTTACCAATACTGAAAAGTAGCGTAGTGTTGTTGGCGTATAGATAGGATTAAAGTAGCGTGCAGGATAAAAATAGTCATCAGAATTTCAATGACTGCACAGGTAGAATCAATTTAAAATAATTTCGATGTCAAAAACAACATTTTATCAGTTTCTAATATTACTTTATCATAAGCAAAATTTTCTTTTTAAGATTACACATATCGAACTTTTTTATTTGAGCTTATACATTAAAGAGTTATTCAAACAGGAATAAAATAGAACAGCAATTTAATCAGTAATATTTAAAAGTAAAATCAAATAAATAAACCTATTCAGATAAATATAAGGATTGATATGCTTTAAGTCTGTACTGAAACGGTAGATGATACCACGTAATCTTTGTTCGTATCTTTGTGCGTTAAAATTATAAGTACTGCTATTGATTTTGCTGGGATTATATCATTTATTTTGAATTTTGAATTTCTTGACGAAATCATATTTTCGCTCTTTGAGCAATCGCATTTGACTTTCATCTCCAGTGATTTGTGGTTATTGACAGCGACAATAAGTAAACCGCTCATATTGGTTGCTAGCTGATGCACAGACCCATTACAATTCGGAACCTTCATTAAAGGAGTTTTCGCAATTCAGAATAAAAGCATTATGATGATTATGAACCAAAACGTTTGTTTGGAAATTAAATATTTAAATCAAATAGAATAAGATGCATATTTGAATTTGAAAATTGACAAAGAAATCGCTTATCATGATGTAATATTTGTTAATCTTGTTAATCAAGATTAACAAGATTAACAGATCTTAAACTTTATTTTTAAAGATAAATAATAAATTATTTATATTTTTTTATATAAAATAATAAATTATTTTATTATTATTAAACCTAAAAAAGTTTAAGATCTAATATACATACAATTGAAAAAGACTGTTAAGCACTGTCGAAATATCAAATAAATAAAGTTCTTTTTGTATTCTCGGGGATGGTTTGCAATAAAAAAGTTACTTTTGACCCGAAAGCAATTCTCAACGATATAAATATAAGTTAATTATAATTTATTTTAGTACAAATTATAAATATATTTTATTCTAATACTCGTATTCATATTTATAAAATTAACAAAGTTCTTAACAAACTAAACTAAAAATTGGAGTTTGGAAATTACTTTACATTTCAATTAAATAAATTTTTAATAATAAATTATTAAAAATGAAATTTAAGAATAAATTATTAAAAATGAAATTTTAATTTTTTAATTTTTATTTTTAATAAAATCAAAATTTTATAATTTTATATCTTTAATGAACTAAGAGAACGTTTTAATTTGCCAGAAATGCGGATATTCTGGTTTCGAAGCACGAATTTTGTCCGAATCCAGGAATCTGGATTTGTAGTAGATATTAGTATGATAAAACTTTATAAATTTGTCAGGAATGCGTATATCCTCTTTTCAAAACACGAATTTTGTGCGAATCCGAGGATTTGGATATTTAAATCTTACATATCGTCTGATAAATCAAATTTCTGCTACAATTTAGCTACTTAAAGAATAAAAATTAGTTAATGAATAAAATTTAATTACTTATTGAATAAAATTAAACACATTGGGTTTACGATTAAATATGGACGAGTGTTACTATATTCGACTTTGAATATCTATGATATATCTATACATTATTGGCAGTATATCAGTTGTTAATGATTTATAATAATTGTTACTGATCTATATTACATAAATCTTCTTTTCAAACTAACATTGATGCTGAACGTATATATGTCCGGTAAATATAGCCTGATACTTAGACTAAATAAGTTTTAAAGCTGACAAAAATACGTTATATGTAATACTATATTTATTCATATCATGTGTCCGGATAGTATAATTATACCTATCCGGTATTGAATTATTAAAAAGTCAAAATTTATGTGCTGAGAATAATAATTTATAGTCAATGGCCTTTGCCGATATATTCATTAAATAATCAATATGCTTGCATATTCATTTTAATGAATATGCTTGCATATTCATTAAAAATTGATACACTACAAATGTAGATAAATAATACATTCTTTTAACCTTAAAGAATATCTTTTAATCTTAATCTTTAAAATAAAAAATAATTTATTAATTTCTATTTCCTCGAATATATGTGTATAATCACAGGTTAATTCAGGTTAATCACAGTGTATAATCACAAGTTAATGATAATTATATAGAATAATTATTATATAGAATTAATTCTAAAGAATTAATTTCTTATAATTCCTTATATAAGGAATATATTATACAAGGAATTATAAAACTATAATTTCTTTTGTATTATAGTAGATGTAGAATGTATCCAATGATTTCAATACGCGTACATGGATGCAACGTACACAATGTTCGTAGCCGTCGCCATTGAGACATTGAACATCCTCGGCAATGAGACAACCGACTTCCTGACCTTGTCGGAAAGCGATTAAACATTATCTGTAATGACTGGCAAGCAAAGATTTTTTACTTCAACGATTAAGCGGAGCGATTCAAAAGGGGAAACGCGGCATATTCTACGGGAACAGTCCCATTCCATATGGATGCGTTGCATGAAAGCATAGTTCACTTGTGCGACTATTTTTGGAATAATTATACTATATTTAAAAAATGTAATATATAATTGTATATAATATTATATAATTATATATTATAATCACTAATACATTAATTGATATATTTGAATGAATAATAATCGTTATAATGATTTTCATTATTCATTCTTGGTGATCAATTTATTTGTCAATTTATTGAAAATTATTAACTATTTTAATTTTTATATTATAATGAATATAAACTACAGAATGTAGATATTACGAAAATAAAAAATTAAGGTTTCTTAATTTGCAAATTTCTTATAATCTAATCTATATCCTTAAATATAAATAAATTAAATAAAAATATTATAAATATCTAATATATTATAATATATAATATCATATTATAATATTATATATTTAATATATAATATCATAATATATAAAATATACTACTGCAAAATCGTATGTTTGATCAATTTTTCGATTTTCAATAGTAGATTCAGTTGTATTAAATTGTGTATTAGTAATAATAAAAAAGCAGACCAATAATTTGTATTTATAAACACATTTGCATTAAGGGTATAATGGGATTTGAATGTTAAGCTCCATTCTTGAATTTAAAATAATATTAAGTAATCGATATATCAATTAATTAATAACAATTATCGTTACCTTAAGTACTTCCGAATTTGATCCGATAGCCATTTGTACGAGTGCTCGATCTATAGTTTGTTCTGTTATTGGTTTATCTTGCTTTCTAATGAGAAGCCTACAGCGACTGTGGACTACAAATGTGCAATATTCAGATGCACCGATTATAGACATACAGATAACGATATATTCACCGGCAGGTAAAGTTTGGCTACAGCCTGTAAATGACTCTCGCACCACACGGCGGCTTCGCGTAACTTGCTTTAACGTGTCTGCCTTACCCACATAAATTAGAAGATCGACATGCTTACATCGATCATGCTGCTGTTTTTGGTACAGACTGAAATTACAGTCACATGACTTTGCAGAATTAGGAACAACGAGAGTAAACATCGCATATTCACTTGTATAACGGTAACGAACTTCGAAAAGATCAGGATCCGTAAATGCCACATCTATCGAATTAAAAAATCGGCAAAAGTCTTCAAGAGGGATTCGAAAAATGCCTTTTGAAGCCTCAATTTCAGGATCGTGATTTTCGAGTAGAGACTTTGTCCATATACTTGAACGTTGAGAAAATTTCCCTTTCCAATTCGTACTTTTAATTTAAATAGAATTTTAAAAAGTCAAAACAATTTTTATGCCATTTAAACATTACAATCAATGACCGTAAATATACCTTGAAATTAAAACTGTATTGATTTTATTCAACTTTATTATTAATAAATTTGAATAATATAATTATTCAATTATATGCACCAATATATAATATGACTACATAACGTTAATTACATGTTAACGTTATCGTACAAATCTGATCCATTAAAATCACCAATCGTTATATTCAAAATATTAATATAAATCAAAAATATATCCATTTTGAGGAAAATAAATTAAAAACAACTGTACTTTTGCCGAATAATCATTATATCTTTTATATAACTCAAATGTATTTGTATTAAATTAGGAAGACTTAATACCTGAAAGCTCTTTTAAGTAAATGCATTTATTCATAAGTGATAATTTGCTTTTATCAATCAAATTTGTGAAAGATGGTTTTGATTAACTACTACTGATTTTCTTGGCATGAGCTAAATGAGATATGCTATTGCTAAAGGTTCAAAGTAACAATTAGCAGATAAACCATTCAGCTTATCGCATTTTTAAACTTTCCTTGAGCATATTTTAATCCGAATTGATCGTCTTTTATAGATATATACTATAAAAAATTTATTAAAATAAATTTTATAAAATAAATTAAAAAATAAAATTGATTTTTTAAATAAAGCAATTCTTATTTTAAATAAGCATTGCATTAAATTAAGCATTAAATTTTAGATGACTAATTAGCTTCAAACCAAATTATAGGTATAATCTTAATTTAAATTTCATATGGCTTTAAATGCTGTACGTTTATATACTGCATTACTGGAACATTATTGACCTTCAGAAAAATGTGATATCAAATAACTAAATTTTTGTTTTAAATAAGAAACAATTTTCTTGAGCTAGAGTATCTTAATGATTGTGTTTGACAAAATCAGGCAAATAAATTCAACCGAAACAATCTTACCGGTCACAAGTTCATATTAATGACAATATTTATATACACGGAGACAAATGTTTTGTTGTTGAAGTGAGTAGCGTTGAATTTTATGCATATTTTATGAAGAGACATTAAAATATTTTTGACGTTTTGTATATCGATCTGAGTCGATCACTTAACGATTTGATGTATAAATAAAAGCGATTAACTATTTAAAGATTGACGGTATAAAGCGATTAGTAAAGAATTGACGATATAAATCAATTTGTTGCGAACAAAACTAAATAACAAAACCAAACTACGTAATTACTTAAGATTATTTATTTTAATTAATTCATTTTTCTATCAAATTTGCCTTTGAAGAATAAAGATCATCTGAAGTTATTTACAGATATCAGCATTTACACGATATCACAACTGTTAAATTTTCATATATTTAGAATTCTTATGCATCGCTAAACTCACCCCTTGTAATTGTTACATGTATTTTCCTTATAGAGATGCTATTTTGAGAAACCAATCAAATCATTATTAAAATTTATATCTTTCAAAATCATTTTCACTTACGTTCCCCATGGATTTCTTAATTTAAAAACTCTTTTATTCTTAATTTCTTCCGTATCCAAAATTGAATATGCATGATAAGGATGTAGTCCAATATTGTTGAAGGAATTGTAAGATACTCTTTTGTTACCACATGAACAACTCATCGGAAATCTTTAAAGAATACATTTATTTAAGAATACATTTATTTGAGAATAAATTACAAGCTATCAAATTATTGTAATTAAAATTGTGTTTTTGATTTGTAAATATGTCAGATGTAAAAAATACGTAAAAATATAACGGCTAGCTTATCAAATTTGGATAATTAAAAAAATTATTTCAAATTAATTATTTCAATTAATTGAAAATATATAATAATTTATATATTTTGAAATTTTTATATATTAAGTGTGACTATTATGATTATTATTAACTATTATGATTTCAAGGTATCTAAAGATGAGGATATTTCAGAGTCAATTGCAAAGAGTTTTATCTCATTGGTTAACACCACAAAAAAACTTCACAATTCTTGGAAGTCCCATCGGGTCTAAGGAGCATTGTTCGAGATACCTTGTCGATGTTGTACTATCATCTCTGCGTCAAACTTTGGACTTGCTCGAAAATCTCCTTGACCCACAGGTTGCATTCATCCTGCTTCGTAGCTGCGCATCCGCTCCACGGGTAAACCATTTGATGCGCACTATAGACACCGCCTTCGCCGAAGAGTTTTTCTGTTTGTTCGACTGCTTGATATTGAAGTGTTTTAGCAATATCACTTCTATTCAGCCCGATAAGTGGGCGTAGATGCAAGCTTGCTTACCGCTGAAGATGGAAGGACTGGGCTTTCGAAGCTGCTTCCAACACTGTCAGGCAGCCTTCCTGTATAGTGTAAATAATGTCGCTAGCCAATTAAACCTTGACCCTGAAACTTTCCCTGGGTACGAATTCGTTAAATCTAACATTCCGCAACATTTAGGAAATCCACAAACAAATCAATGAAGATTATCTTGTCACATTGACGAATTGTCGCGCCGCATGCTATTGGAGAATTCCGATCGCTTCAATACTGCCCGATTATTGGCAGTTTCATGCCCACACATATGAATTTTACAGGCCGTCCCTAGCAAAGCCACACATATGAACTTGGCACCAAATGAATTTGTTGTGCTTCTACGTCTATGGTTAGGGATGTCTCTCTGCAAAAGTGATTATCGATGCAGACGATGCCTTAGGATGGCAGACAAATTCGGCTTCCACGCCCTAACATGCCAGTTTAAAGGTTACTCCGGCATTCGACATGATAGCTTGAGGGATATGGTCTTTCAAGCATCGGTTTCTGCTGGATTGAGGGTGGCAAAATAGGTACCCAACCTAGTTCATGGTTTGCCTGAGAGACCGGCGGACATTCTATTTTATAAGGACCCTCCTTTAGCAGTTGATTTTGCTGTGACTAATCCCCAACAAAATGCTTATATTTCCATGGCTTCTGAGATCCCTAGCTATGCCGCAAGCAAGTATGTCACTTGTGTCAAGGAAAGGAAATATAAACGCAAATTAGAGGAGAATGGATACAGTTTTGCGGCAGAAGTTGTTGAAACTTACGGAGGATTGAACACTCAAGGGGAGAAGCTAATTCGTTTCATTGCTCGTTCTATGTCATGTAGAAACGGTACCCCGTATTGCAGCACAGCGGGTCAGCTGTTTCAGCGCGTGTCCGTTGCACTGACGAGGGGAAATGCTAAAGCATTTCCATCATTTACAATCTCGACGAGATGGGCCAACCCCTACTAGAGAAAAGTCTTGGATATTGTGACAACCCATCTCCGCGATTCTTTTCTATGATCAACCTTGCACTGCCCGAGGCCCAGACAGTTAAGGTAGTTCATGAATCCAATATTCGGACAGCTTCCGTCGTCAAAGACGACCATTCTGAGTTTGCCATGCCTGTCCTGCGACTTATGTTTCCACGACGGCCTTCGGCAAATCACTCCACAACTAATCAACCAAATAATGCTTCTTTGTCGCTTCTGCAATTACTAACAATTATGGAAGGGGTGGTATTGCAACAACCGAATATTGATCAGCATACTAATGGAACTGCAGCATTATCCAGATTACCACTTGCATCATTTTCGAGCCTTCTATTTGAAAATTCAAATTTTAATGAAATTCAACAAAATATTTTTGGCAGTATTCAGACTGATCCACATGCAATTCAAAACCTTCTAAGTAATTATATGGTTCAAGGACTTATGAGTAATCCTGCATTGCTTAGTATTTAGAAACTGATAAATCGTAAATTTTATTTCGTATTTATAATTCTCTTTTACATAATGAAACACTTGAATTCATTAACATTTATTTATCTCTCAGAGGCGTCTTATCCAATAAACGACATTGTAGACATGTATGCTTACAAATCTACAATGCCGTTTAGTGGAAAAGACACCTCTGAGAGATAAATGTTAATGAATTCAAGTGTTTTATTATGTAAGAGAGATTGTAGATATAATCAGAAATGCAGATATGATTGTAGATATGATAGTATATTTGTGACAAACATTGGGCAAACATTTGTTTCGCAGTCCAAAATACTTTGTAATTTACTGTCTTACAATCATGGATTTCTATCAAATCAACGATTTGATTCTACCATATTAATTTAATCTGACCTCGGTACTATATGATAAATTTAACCTCAATACTATTTCTAAAACACCATAATATATCATTCTTATGAATGATATATTTTTTATTTTTCATTACCTTTTGTGCAAAAATGTAGTTAGATAATGTTTGTCTAGAATACCCTTACTGTTTATCTCTCCATTGTCTAA
Organism: Pomphorhynchus laevis; assembly: GCA_012934845.2. Classification (NCBI taxonomy): domain Eukaryota; kingdom Metazoa; phylum Acanthocephala; class Palaeacanthocephala; order Echinorhynchida; family Pomphorhynchidae; genus Pomphorhynchus; species Pomphorhynchus laevis. The sequence continues at coordinate 3,831 of WNNJ02000911.1, read as the reverse complement.
TTGATTCCCATGGTTCATCGATGTCTTTGCATTGCTTTAAAAATATACTTTCACAAGGTGCTCCGGTAAGAATTGATAAGCCGTCAATACAGTGACCCTTAATAATCTTTTCATAGCATCCAAAGCATTTAGCCACTGCCTTTTCAATAAGAGACACATAAAGTTCATTGCTATTTGCCTAAGAGTGAAATTTTAAGAATCAGCACCGAAAATATTTTAAAAAATATGCGGAAAATAAAAGACTTAAGTTTCATAAAATTTCCACGGAAATAATGTTGATATAATGATGATAATGCTGTTGATATTTTGAAAATATCAAAATAATTCAAAATTAATATATCATATCAAAATATAGACTCAAGTAGTATATAATAATATATTATTAATATAATAATAACTTGGTTAACTAATTATTATTTCTTATCTTAATAGATTAGCTACTCTGGAATATATATTTTCTATCTAAATAAATAATTAAATATATAACATTATTTATTATATTAATCATATATTTTTAATTGTTAATAAATTATAGATAGGTAATAGGTATGCTATTATCTATCTAAGATAGAGAGGGGTATTTTGGTATAATTTTCGAACTAAATATTTTTATTATACACATTTACATTGTAGTAAATTAAATAACAATTTAATCTATATAAATCAATCTTTACATCGATTTATATCTGATAAAGCAACCGAAACATACATTTATTCTTATTGTTAATGCCAACTCGGCCTTATTATCTTTAATTTTATCTAAATAAAATTAAAGATGTTAATTTTATTATTATCTGAATATTATTTTTATTATTATTTAAGGCGTTAAATGAATTGTCTAATATTTTCGATGTAAAACAATTTAAGAGCGTAGCGATATATAAGAAATCAGACATAAGAATTTTGATTATATTTTGTAGCTTGTCATGAGAAACATTCAAGTTTAATTAATTCTAACTTAAAATCACATTATTAGTGAGCATTGTTATACCGCTCTCAAGTTTAAACACGTTTAAAATGTTTTATTAATATATATATTATTAATATAATATATTTATGAAACATTATATTATTAATATAATCATAAATATATATTCAATATCGAGTTTAAAGTGTATTGTGCATTTATATTTATTATTGAAATTATGCCTGCTGGTATTTCCTCATTTTAGTAAATTGAAGGGTTCATCCTCAGCAAATGAAAATTGAATTTATTTACAATATTTCGATGAAACAAATTGGACATCATCAAGAAGTTTTTATTGTAATCAGTTAGTTGATTATTCAAAAAGTTGATTTCATCAACTTTTTGAATATCAACTTTTTTTAACTACGAGACCAAATTACCTCAAAATGACACTAGTGCGTATGCACTTTAGTAAATTTGTATCAAATCGCTAGATATCAAATCAGCTAACCGAATATACGTATTTAATATAATTATAAAATAAACAAAACATAATAATGCTAAATCAAAATTTAATAATTAAATAATAAAATAAATAATTGTTATAAGATTTTTATAATTTAAATCAAGTTAAAAAAATTTAAATTTAATATAAACGTCATTTTTATGAATTGACTAATAAATAACAGACGTTTTATCAGAATAAGAATTAGGGGTCATCAGGAGGAACTGCTATGCTATCAGGTTTGGGCCCCTAACTCCTCTACCCGACATAGCAGCGGGGCCAAATACGTGCTAAGGACGTATTTTCTATTTCACCTATTTCCTCTGGTGAAATTTGATTATATAGAATCTTATCTTATAGAATCTTATTCTAATACAGAGTATATTATTTACATTAATATACTTTTTGTAATCATCAAGAATTTTCAATTGTAATCAGTTAGTTAATTATTCAAAAAGTCGATGAAAACTCAATAAATTTACAATCTCTATTTGTGCGCCAAATAAATAATTGAGTCGAGGAAATTATAAATCAAATTATTTACATGATTATATATTTGTGATATTATATTTTATATTATAAATTATATTTATTATTTTTATCGGTATTTATATTATTTTTATTAATCTCTAATAATCAGAAACTTTTTACTTATTTTAGTCGAGTTTTAGTATAAACTAATCGAGAAACAGGAAAACAGTAAATTTTTATTCTCAAAATATAAATTTTCGATGGCAATGTCATCATCAGGCCAAAAACTATTATTACCATTTCAATCATGATTCAGTCCATCATTATTTGAACTTCAATTAGAATTTTAAAATTATCATCATATCATAATTGTGCATTACTTTGATATCCTAAATGTATTTATGTAAATTAATTTGATTAATATTTTTGCGGTTTACTTTTGAAATGCTAAACAGATTGCTTTTAACCAAAATTTTAAGCGTTATTTTGGAACGTTTTTCAGTAAAATAAAAATTAAAAAAATTTACGAAATAGCCGTGCGATTAAAATATAGCTGAAATCGAACTAATGTTAGGTAAAGCGATTTGAAACGATTTTATACGTTTAAAGATTATAAAATTAACGCTCAAAACATATTTTGGGTACTCTCAATGGGGATTTTTTTCTTTTCCATAACAAACAAAACAATTTGCTTCAGGTTTTATGAAATGCCACCATACGAACTTCATCATATGAAGTTTGCTAAAATTTCAGAATCAGTCTCAATATCAAATTAATTAATAATATTTAATATTAAATTGTTTGATAAATATTAGAAAACGAAACGATTTGTCTATCGAAATAGTATTAGACATTTCAAATACTGAAGTTCCTTCGATTTTTACCGAAATAGCATATAAACATTATAATTTGATAAATCACACATTAAAATAAAAATAAAATTAAAATTCAACTAATTTAAAACTGCAGAAAATCAATTAAAATATTTACAGTTTTTACATAACAGCAGATTTTCTGAATATTTTATTATATCCCGTTAATAAGAAATCATTTATCAGTTTAATCATTATCATCTCAATACCTTTGAAAAAATTAGATTGTTATTTTTATCAACCGGCAGGTAATCGTCAATTGTAACTGTTTTCCATAAACCGTTTATGCATAAGCGAATAATGTAAATTCCATTACAGCAATAATCTCGAGTTAGGATCACTTTGTGAATAAAACTTTTATTTTCACTTATAACAGATAAGGCACTGATTAACCTATAAATTGAACTTGTAAATTTTATGAAATATTAATTTGAATTTTAAGAATATACGATTAATATACAGCGAACAAACTAAATTTTTATTATTAAAATATACCATCAATTTACTTTTAATAATTTAAAATACATATTTTTGATGTGTTATTTAGTTGTTTTGGGTTATTATATAGGTTATCTTAAGTTACATTTGTATATATTTAATACATTACCTTATAATGTATATTTAAATTCGTATATTTAATATATAACTGTTTTTTAATATATTTGAAATTGATATTTGTTGGATGTAATTTGGACTTCGATTAATTCATTACAATTTATTGATAAAATCACAGAAATTGGATAATTTCTGAATATTACCCTATAAAATAACCCTATTAAAGGGTTCAAATACCCTATAAAATCAAATGCGATTTTCTACATGCGATTACATTATATCTGACTATTTCGTACCGAAGACAGTATTTTATTGTGATGTAATTGGACAAAATTTAAGCTAAATTTTAATTGCTAAGCCTAATTTATTATATTTAATTATACTATTATGTTTAATAATATTTAATACTTTAATATATATTTATATATTTAATATAACAGTTATATATTTATTATATAGTGCTGTTATGGGTTGTTTATCTAACTTATTTGATCCACTAAAATTAGTGGCAAATATATTAT